>SNQJ01S0088998.1:7449-40775 GCA_010110895.2 Picea sitchensis | reverse complement strand
TTTTTCAAACCTACTTACACTCGCCCATGCCATTATGACCCTTATCATGACAATATTGCGCAATGGCTGGAGGATTCGTACAACAAGAATATCCAAGGAAATGGTACGATCATGCTTACTTTGTTTTTAGATGATGATTATGAAGGTAAGTGTGATATGTTTCTTTCATTTGTTGATATTCTACCATTCTTATTAGTAATGCTTGATCTTGTTTACATTGCAGGATTGAAGTTACTCTGATGGCTACATTGGAAACATGACTTCACATAGTATCCTGATTTATTTAATAGTTAGGGTAGGTTTAGGAATAGGTTTTCCTTTCAGTTTTATTTCTCATTATTTCTCCTTGTAATAATGCAGTCATGAACACAAGTGGGTGCACCACAAGAACCATAATACAGTTGTTGTCAGGGAAGTCCCCTTGATCCTTTTCTCTTTGCTTTTAGTTGAACATTTATTTTCAAAAACCCAGTATCGTCATGAAAATATTAAATGGAAAGTAAAGAGATAAATAAATCTAAATCAACCCTGACCCAAGGTACCACAAGTAGGACTGGTTTCCCATCAAACAGGATTTTCCTACTTTCTTTCAGTTTCCCAAGGGATTTGTTGCATGAGGTTTTCAGATGCACCTTATGTACATATTTTCTTTTGTTTTTTGGATTTCTTTGCTTTCAAATCTTTCTTCGTTGATGTGTTTTGTTTCCTTTTATGCTTATCAGCCTTTCTTTTGAAACACACATGCCTGCATCATGAACTGTTCGGACAAAGAGAACAGAAAAATTTTTCCTCTGAAATAACTGCTGAAGATTGTCTAAACATCAATTATGATATGACTCTGAAATTTACAGCCATGTTAAAGAAAGCCTATTGTTTGAAAAAGAGTTTATTGATTTCAATTTGTAATTGAAGCCTGTCATGATCATCCATTTTCTTCTTACGTTGTCCCTGTTCCTTAAGGGAACAACTCAGAAGATGTCTCCCTTCCTCCGAAGGTTGGTTTATTAATAAACTATCTCTAGATCTTAAAAAAAGGGACAGTTTAAAAATCTTTCTCAAGGTCTGTAAAAATATGTCCAAAATATCATAATTTTCAGCGTCACCCCACTCAATTATATATCTTTAAAAACCAAATAAATCACTAAAAGAGTTGTGGGAAATGCTTGTAAACCTGGCGGGATACTAAACAGGTCTGCTGGAAGCAGGTAAATGCATGCATGATGCCAAGATAACTTCGTCGGGGTACTGAACAGGCCTGCTGGCAGCGAAGCAATGTCAGGTATATGAAAATTCACAAATATGGAATCTCTTGACCTTAAAATGTCCTTTATTCTGATCTGGAACTTCCTGGCAGGATACAGATATCAGAGTGGGTTAAATGGAAACCCTGTCGAGGCTATGGACGCCTGATGGCAGCAGTGGCTCTGTCAATAGTATTGAAGATTTTATCCTTAATATTGTGACTCGCTTTTATTAAGACTGTTATCAGTTTTCATCTTTTAAAATAACCAGCTGGAATCTTTATGATTGATGATGATGTTTAAACAATTTTCTGGTTGTTTTTGAGTTAGAATTATTCTCATTATCCTAATCTGGATTTGTTCATTTGGTAGAGATAACTGCTTCTACCAATGTGTCGCCATTGTTGGCAGCCATTTTGCAATTTTATCTTTTCCTTACAAGCTGCCTACACAAGGGTTTTGAACCCTCAATACTCGTCGCAGTTCTGAACAATAAAAAAATGACACTATTATCTTTGCTTTTGCATATCTGCTTCTCGTTTTCATTTTCACAACTGCAAGCATGAAAACCTAGAGTTGGAAGTAATGTTGATGGCATTAGAATGATCTTTTGAATTGTTATGAGTCCTTTTGTTCATGTGGTCATAATTTTTTTACCTCCAACTCACTAATGGTCATAAATTTATCAAAACACCAAACCTTTATTCACTTTGCATTTTTGTTAATATGGTTTTGATTTATAAGTTCGTGATGCAATGATTTTTTTGGTGTCTTTGATTAAATCCTTGGTGCAATGGTTTCATAGAACGCATTAATTTTGTGATTAAATCCTTGGTGCAATGTTCAATATAGTGGTTTCTTTCAAATCATACGAATGTTATTGTTGATTTAAACATTCGGATCGAGTTTTGGTTATGTGACTATGTGATAATCCTTTTGACTTTTGGTTTACAATACTTTGGATTGTGATTTGAATGAAACTATTACCAAGGCGTCGTCGATTTTACATGCCAACATGATAGTTTTGCATGGTTTCAATTCACTCCACCACCCTTGCACGCATAAGAATTAACGTCTGCCTTGCACTTCGAGCTACCTCTGCTTGTTTTAGGAAAACCTGCGGGCAATTGGTCCTGTGTCTACCCTGTCAAACCCCCTCACCAATTACCCTGTTGACTGTGTGCTATCTTCTATGGCTCCTGTAGTGCGCATAGAACCCAACGGTGTCCAAATGTTGTTGTTATTTGATAACACTCGAGAGGACCTTGAGAGGAATGCATGGCTAGTTTTCATTGAAAAATTTGAGGGTTTCAACCTCACAGTCGCTCATCAATTTTCCCTCACATTTGATGGATGTAGGGCCAAAGTTTGGGACATCCAACTTGAATTGAGCAAGGAATTACTCATCTCAGCCACTAGTTTGCCATCTAAGGGGAAGAAATGGTTTAAGAATTCGAAGGTGGATGAAGTGCCATGGCCACTCCTGTTTACCTCAAGGAAAATTATCAATTGTGACAAAGGTATGCCGGTTACAGCCCTTAAATCTCGATGGCATGATTTGTTGGCCATTATTAAGCAATTCGTTACATGCGAAGGTAGATACGGGTTGGTTTTCCTATACCACCTACGACTGCTTATGAGTTTTATAGATTTTCCTTTGAATATGCCACATTTACTTCTTCGCAGTTTGTATAAAATGGCTAAATGATTTAAGAGGGAGAAGGTCAACTCCAGCCTCTTCCATCACTGTTTGATTAAAATTATCATAGTCCATCATCTGAGGTTGAGTGGAGACTGTTGGGAAGCTTTCTTGTTGAGGAATGGCTTTTCCAGTCCTCAATTTGGTCAAGTGGACAAAACTGTGGTCACCAAAACCCTTGTCGGGCCTGTCATGCCCCCTCCTACACTCTTACCTGTTGTTGAACCCTCGACCTACTTGAACAATGACCTACTCGACACCCTGCCTGACTCATGTTCAAAGGACAGTGTTAAGCCTGTGAAGAGGCCTACAAGAAAAAAGGGCAAGGGTAATATTGATGTCAATAGCAAGGGTAAGAAGGTTGCACGCTGGGTATCTAGGTGTGCTCGCAATAAACCCAAACAAAACACGGATCATAAACCAATTGTTTTGAGTGACGATTCAGATTCTGAAATTGAGAGATTTCTGACCGAGGAGTACCCATACTCTCACGGCCTCTGTTCTGTCAAACCCTATGACTACGTATCCAACCTCACGTTGTGCCTTAAAGATGACCCCAACTTCCCCAGGATCAAGTTTGACAGTGGAACCCCTGGTAATTTAAAAGATTCCTCACCTGTAATGACACGGACTGATCAACCACAGTGCAATGAATGCAACACATGGCTCAAATGATACTAAACAGATGTCTCTCTGTTGCAATCCTGAATCAAGTCCTTGGAGGACCGGGTGACTGTGTTAACCAAGGAAAATGAAAGACTGCAAGCTAATGATAAGAGGCAAAATACCACAGGCTCTGTTGTGTTCAAAAATGTAGAGGCAGCCACTGCCATTGTTAATTCGAAAATAGCCTGATCGAATCGTATCCCTGAAACCAAGGTATGATATTTCAAAAGTGATTTTAAAATGATTTTGTTGGCTTTGAATTAGTATAAATGATTTGTTTGATAAATCGAATACATTTCTGTTATGATTGAATTGATGCAATACGATTTTGTTTGCAAATAATAACTAGCTACAGAATCGTGAGATTCTGTAGCTAGTCATAAAATTTGAATTTCTATTGATTTTACAATTAAACACTATCTAAAATCGTTTATTTTTTTGCATCTCCAGGTACACACGAATTTAAATGGGGGTTGGATCGATAATGGCATTTTAGAACAGGATTTTTGTTGCACAGTTTTGGGATTAGGTTGTTAGTCTTAGATAGAAATAGGAATCTAGGAGATTGTTCCCATATTTTTTGCAAACAACTTTTGATAATTTCCACAAGGAATGTTTTATCCTGTGGCCTTTATATACTTATTATTTTTTGTAACAAGCCATCACTGTTGGGAGAACAGAGACTATGGACTGATGATTATACAGACTCAAATGAAAGTGGATTTTTTGTACGGCTTTAGCTTCAATTTATCTTACTTTTGTTCAAGTTTTTGTGCATTTCAATCTATAATCAAATTATTGACTACTTTAGATATCAAGATTTGTGACAGGTTGATGTGATATGATTTAAGTATTGTCCATATTTGATGTATCTCATTTTACTTACAACAATTACCCTGTTTTAATTTAATGAAGAGAAGGTTAACCTTCTTTGTTAAATGAGCAGCTATGTACAGATCTTTGCAGGGGGATTTATCTTGATGTGATTGTTTGTAAATTATAAAATTGTTGTGGCTATATCCTTTGCCTGTTATGTCGTTAGCAATTCTGAAGCGTTGTTGCTTCGTGTTTACGTGAAGTATTGGAGAATCTGATGTGGGTTTGCCTCATCAAACAATGAACGTAGATGCTTATGCACAGGAGAAGTAGGAGGCGATAATTTCAGGTCAGTTTGTTATTTTATTTTAATAGTTTAATTAATATAAGGATTCACTGTAGTTTAGACAGATATATAATACAGATTGTTGTTTCTATTACTTAGTTAGATAGCTATCATTTCATTTCTTAGTACAGATTACTATTTTTATTGCTTAGTTAGATAGTTGTCAATTCACTTCTTGTTTATAAAAGTTATAAAAAACAAAAAATATTGAACAATAGCTTCGTTGTCAATTCATACATGATTTTCACAGGTTTTCAATTAAAAATTCACAATTTGTGAATACTATACATATCATTGAAATATAAATATATCTAGGCATTGTATATTTAATAAGTAGAATTATTTTTCTATTAATTAGCAAACTGTGAATATATATTAGACCTGTATATAGTTTGCAACAGTTGTTTTTCACTTAGATTAGTTTCTTTAGCTCATTTTTTTCACTTTCCTAGGAATTAGATCGGCTAACGGAGCCTCTAAACCCGTCGGAGTGGATTAATCCAAACGGCTTGGGTTATTTAGACAACCCCAGACCACATTCACTCCTCCAGTTGACGAGCGGTTAATTTCGCTTGTCAACATAACCACATAAGAAAATTTATTTGACACGGAACATACCAAGGTGAGGGACTTGCTTGGAGCTGGGATGGATATAATTGATGCCACTCTAGACAGAGAAAAAAGGGATGAAAAAGAAGCAACTACCATGAGAAAGGAATTAGAGCATCTTCGACATCAAGTGGAGTATTATCAGGACACCACTCAGGAAACAATACTTATTAAAGGTGATCTCATGGAAGTATATAGTCAATTCAAATTAGAAGGAGATATTTTCATGGCCCGGATAGTATACTATCAGGAAGAAACTCTTATGGGGCTAGTGACCTACAAATATATGCAACGATGGTACGAAAGGGAATCTCAAGATTTCGAGCAGATTTAGTACGTCAAAGAAGTGCAGGTGGGTCGAGACATAGAAGAGCATGATATTAGGGTACTCACATATTACAATATCAATAGAATACACATAGATGAAGAACACTAGATGCAAATGGTACAAGAACCTCATCGAAAAATGAAAGAAATATGGGAAGAGTGCATCAAAAGATGGGCGAAAATAAACAAAGAAATGAAAGATGTCCATCTACTAGAATTCGGTGAGTGTGAAGATTTCACAGACTTGCATGACATACTCGAGAAACACACTGAACTAGATCAAGCATATGAAGCATAGATCTCTAAGATATCAACCCTTGTCCTAGGACAAATGAAGAAGTTCATGAAGCCCCTAACTAGAGCCTCGACAGTTTTGCAGTGACTAAGTGCCAAGCTGGACAAACACAAAAAACGTGTTGAGATGAAAGAGATTCTTAGGGAACCAATGGACCACCTCAGGTTTCCTTATGCCAACACATGCGAAGAACGCTTCCTCGAGTGGTCAGAATATTATAGGGATAATCTGTTGCAGTAGAACATCAAGACAACTTGAGATAACAAGAGAGAGACATGTGGATTAAGTCCACTTTGGTTTTGTTTACTTGATAAGACTCAATGTAGTAGCTATTTTTAGTATATTTAATTTTATAAATAAGAGCATCAGTCATGCACACAGGGAAATGGTTTTTGGGATAGAAAAGAGGATTTTATTTTTTGTAAGAGATCTATTTCTTAGAAAAAGACGAGGGAATTCAGAAGTTCTTCGTAGAAATAGAAGAATTTGTTTTTCATCCAAAGCATGAATGTGATTGAACCTATGGATTGTTTCCATTCTCAACTCTACAATTGCTACTGTATTGAGTAATATCTGTTATAATATTTCTTGAGTTATCTTAGAATACCTTACAGTTCTTTATTTCAAATTGATGAAAAGAAAAAATCGATGATGTTTAAGGTGTGATGTGTAGCAAGATGTAATGAAATTATTTATTAGCCTTTGTTTATTGCATGCGTACTCTTTCTCCAATTATTTCTCTCAAATGATATCTAAAGGTTTGGTGAAGTGATGGTATTATTGCCAATTTGAAACCAAAATAGTTGTTGTTTGTATACCCAGGCACATAGGTTATCCCAAAGCCTGGTGTTCTCCTATATAGATCACTTTGTTTGTCTGTCAACACATTATAGGAAATTGTAAACTCAAAAAGAGAACTATTTCAATAAGGAGGAAACATAATGCAGGAGCATCGCTCCACCTCAGCATGCACTAGCTAATTAACATGTGTGGTGCGCATTCAAGGAAGGAGAGGTCTCGTCCTCTTATATTTTTCCTCAAGAATCTAAGGTGTGATCCAGGCAATTAATGAAGACAAGTTGGAAGACCCAAATAGTGCTTTCACACAAGCTGGAGATAAGCTCTCCATTAATAGGCTGATGGCATAAGGGATTTGCATCCGATTTGGAGAAGATTTCCATCATTGTAATCTATCCATTGGATAGGTGTTTTGAATGGTGATTTGCCACCACTAATTTATCTTGTGAGAGAAGCTCGTAGAGCCCCTCTTGTATAAATCTCTGTATTATTCAAAAGAATAGGTTAGATGATAAGAGGTTAGACAATAGGAGGTTGGGTTGGATCGATTGAGTTGTATGAAGAGAAACACAGAGAGCCGAGACTCAATTGCGGCTCAGATTCCACCATTGTAATTTGGCATTCTACCATTAATAAAAAATGACAGTTTTTCTTGTTTTACATTTCTGTTCAATGGGTGGTGTGTTATGAATGTATTTTACATGCATTTGAATTGTAGATGAATGTTAAAAATTGTCTACGGGGATATAGATGCAGTTTTCTATCCGCGAGTGTGTTGAGTTAAGTCTGGTTCTCTAGGCTAAGTGCAAGGAGTACACGACAGAGGTAGAAAATCTATAAGTCGATGAAAGGGGTGCGTGTCTGAAATCAGTGGAGTCAAAAGAGAAGTTGCCAGGAGGGCACACCATATTTATTCACTGACTCAGGGAGAAATTTCAAGGCAGTTAAGTTCCTTGAAAAGGAAGACTGTGTGGAGAGAAGCACAGTCCAGAGTTACTGAACACTTTGGAATACTCTTCCAGGAGGGCATCGATCTTGTGTGAGAATACACAGGAGAAATAGGATTGAAGGTGTTGGAGAATCCCAGAATTGTTGAACATTTTGGTGAAGGAAGGCTTTGCAAGAAGTACGTCGACAAAGGAAAGGAGATGCCTTAAACCTTTCCATAAGGCTAAGGGATAAGCCATTGAATAACTGAGCCAAGCACAAGGAGTGTGCCTAAGGTGTTGTGAGTTTTCCTTACAAGCTCAAAAATCAGAGCGACAGACTACTTTGAGGGTAATAAGAAGTCCACTGAAGGACGCAGAGGAACTGGGAACCTTGGAGGTTTTCAAGTTGAGAAAATTTGCAGAGGAAGTCTGTGCAGAACTTTGCAAGGAGTGCAGAAAGCCTTCGAGAATAGCCTAAGTATCGAAAGGAGAATTTAGCTAAGTGTGCAAGGGATTCAAGGAATTGCGAAGTCCTGAAGATGGAGAAATCATCCATAATTGAGGAGAAGACAGATGGAAAAAGATCAAGAGGTTCAGGAGGAGGAACTTCAGAAGGTTTGCTAGAAGAAAACGAAGGTCTTCACAAAGTTGCGAAGAGAGATTTCAAATCTAGACTGTTGGATCTTGAAGGACACGTGGAAAAGGATCAACACATCATTGATTCATGATCAGAAGAAACAGAGTCAGGAGAAGAGAGGACTCGCGAAGTCCGAACTCGTGAAGTCGATCATAACCGTTGATCGTGAGAGGAACATGGATTGTAGATCTGGTCCCGAAGCATTCGTTGATTCAAAAATCGGGGAAGGAGGAGGAACCAGTTCGTGAAAGTCCTGAAGAACAGGGTTGCGAAGGGAGTTGGCCCATGGTCATAGTCTGTGGTCACATCAATGAGCAATTCTAGCCTTGAGAGCTAGCGCTCGTTGGCGTAAGAGTTAAAATCACTAAGGAGAGGGTCTGCAAGTGCCACATCGCGGGTTCCGAGGAAGTAAAAAAGGGCTTGTGTCAAGTTGAAACCGGTTCCATCAAGAGCCTGACGAACCATTCAGTTCGACGACTTGAACAATCCTAGACCGAGAGGTCATGCCAGCCCCGAAGAAGAGCAAGGGGGGGTTGTCACCAAGAGATGGCATCAGAGCTTGAATTCTCTTGTAGATAGCAGGTGAAGGAGGAGACATAGGAGATAGTTTGATACCAAGAGTGATATCAGAGCTTGATTTCACCTATAGATAGAAAGTGAAGAAGGAGATGAAGGAGCATATGCATAATTGATTTTTGTAAGCGAGGGAGACAGAGTGTGATTCTATGTTGGAGTTGTTGCAAGGCATTCAACAGATGATAAACAACCAGGTGGGTTGTAGACAAAGAAATAGTCCATTGATGGTCATAAACATGGTAGAGGAGAAGTCCACTCATAGAAGAGAAAAGCGGATATGGATAAGGAGCTCAGTGAAATACGAGCACAGTTGGAGGAGATAGCATTCAAGATGCAACAAGAGTCAAAATTACACTAGAGGTATGAATGGCCTTTGAAAAGGACAGCTAAATGGCATGTTCATAATTTTTTGGCCAGGAGGCAACAAAAGATGTTAAAGAGGTGGGTGAGGCACATTGAATCCCTTAGTCATAAGGGAAAGAGATATGGAAAGGGTCTCGTAGATTGCTAGGTGGGCAATGAGAAAGGATCAATGGATCTCGTAAACTTCCAGGTGCGTAGAGGAGATATCCTAGATTTCTAGGTGGGCAATGGAGAAGAGATGAGCTCAGATGGTAGTTCACGTCAGGGGATGTTGACAGATGAAGAGGAGGTAGAAGAAGGACCTCACTTAGATGGAAATTCACACGGAGCTGTGAGCCATGTGAATGAAATTTATGAGAATTTTCAAACTTCCACCATCGAAGGGAAGGATCAGGGGAGCATTCTGATCATTGGAGGAGTCAAGATATTCCTACCAAGCGACTAAGGAGAGGCTAGCATAGATGTTACAGATGAAACAGTGAGACATCCAGCAGAGAATGTCAAGGAGGAGAAGGAACAGATACTGAAGTTTGTCCCAATGGAAGGAGAAGATCATTTAGCAGGATCGCTCGACGTTTTCAGCTAGGAAGTTGAACAAGAGATGACTGCAACACTGGAGCCTACAACAGAAGAGGGAGAAGATAGCATAGATTTTTCATATCTGTGTGAGGAATTAGAAGCTCTTGAGAGGAGAGTGGTAGCGCAAAGCATGCACATCCAACATGCTAAGTTGGAAGCAGATGAAGGATTACACCAACATCAAGAGTAGCTAGAGGAAGTTGGAATGGGAACAATCGAAAGACTGGAAAGAGTAAATATATTGGGAGAAGTGGTAGTTGAGAAGTAGTTGAGTGATGAGGAGCCTACAGGAGGGAAGACTACAGTAGAGTGGAAAGATAAGGCCACAAAGGAAGAATATGTCTTGGGAAGTCAGTGTGATTTTCCCATTGACAGGGAGGGAGTGCAGCGAGCTAGTCTGCAACAGAAGAACCAACCAATGGAGCAGTTGGATGAGGTGATCAAAGAGATAAGGAAGTTGATGTCGGATTTGGTAGAGGAATTGGTCAGCATGAGGGAGCTGAATGAAAAGAAACCTGCACGAGCAACAAAGAAGATGCAGGAATAGAAACAGTGGAGCAGAGGAGCCGAGAGACAACTTCAGGAGAAAGTGTGGGATGCAAGTGGATTTCAACCACATTGGAAAGCTCATGAGCAGGAGCTCATGATTTTTTCCAGTGTGGAGTATGATGCAGGAGCATCACTCCACCTCAGCACACACCAACTAATTAACACGCATGGTGTGCATTCAAGGAAGGAGAGGCGTCGTCCTCTTATATTTTGCCTCGAGAATCTAAGGCATGATCCAGGTAATTAATGAAGACAAGATGAAAGAGACAAATCGTTCTTTATCACAAGATGGAGATAAGGTTGCCATTAATAGGCTGATGAAAGAAGGGATCTGCATTCGATTTGGAGAATATTTCCATCATTGTAATCTGTCCATTGGATATGTGTTTTGAATGGTGATTTGACACCACTAAGTTATCTTGCGAGATAATCTCGTAGAGCCCCTCTTGTATAAATCTATGTATTATTGCAAGGAAGAGATTAGATGATAAGAGGTTGGATGATAGGAGGTTGCGTTGGATAGATTGAGTTGTAGGAAGATAAACATAGAGAGTCGAGACTCAGTTGCAACTCAGACTCCACCATTGTGATTTGGCATTCAACCATTAATAGAAAATGACAATTTTTCCTGTTTTACATTTCTTTTCAATGTGTGGTGTGTTATGAATGTCTTTTACATGCATTTGAATTGTAGATGAATCTTAGAAATCGTCTACAGGGATAGAGATGAAGTTTTCTATCCGTGAGTGTGTTGATTTAAGTTTGGTTCTCTAGGCTAAGTTCAAGGAGTGCGTGATGTTGACGATTGAAATCACCAACGTAGTTCCACCCGCAAAGTGTTGCTAAAGCTATTATTATAATACTAAATAACACTAGTAGGTGGGACCCCCTTGAACTTTTGAAGGATTAGTCATGTTCATGTTTCAATGTTATGATGAGGTGCTACAAGGGTTTCATGGTTGATGAAAGTATGGTTTTCATTTATTAGTCTTTGCTCCTGCATTATACTACAGTCATTATTCATTGTGGCATTTGTTCTTACACTTGCACAACAAATGTTAGAAAAATTCGCAGAAGGGTATTTCGAAGAAAAGCAAATAACATATCTAAGAAAAAGAAAAGGGAAAAACCTAGCTCTGTGATATTATATGAATGGAATACTTGTTGATAGTGGTTAAGTCCTAACTAACAAGAAAATGGCATTTTAAATGTTAAAATTGATATGCATACTGTGAAAGTTTTGATGGCGCATTCTTGGCAAGTGATAATACATTGGTTATGCATTGATTATGCAATCAGTAGTCGATATGCATATGTTACAAACCTTAGTGGCCTATGGAATAAATGAATCTTACAATTTTTTGGTGATTACGCTATTAGTGATGATTCTATCGTATAGTTATCAATTGATTTATTTGAGTTATGATGTGGGTGGTGCATGTGGCAAGGTAACGATGCATATGGTTGAGTGTGGAACTTGGATTATGATATGGTTTAATGAGTTTATATTATCGATGCACTAGTTGATAAATGGTGTTAATGGAAGGCTCGTTGGTATGTATTGTGGAGTAAATGAGATGAGGGTGGAGGTGACGTGCATTTACTGCACGTCACCTTTACTCTTCTCATTGGCCGCCACCCTAGTCGGAATATTGTTTGTTATTGTTGTTGTGTTCACACTCTGGATTTTTAGCAGGGTGAAACTGCTTGACCACCCCTCGTCCTAAGGATTTCAATTAACAAGTATGTCTCTTTTGGCCATTCTTGAATTCACTCTAGTTATGAAATGATTTCGTCTTAGTTGTGTGGGTTTGTGTTTGTCCCGAGTGTCGTGACTGTGTGGAATTTTGGATTTGAATGGAAATAGATGGTTCGGATTTTATCAGTTAAGATCATTGGATTGTTAGTCTTCCTGGGTGATAGTTCCTTATTACCACTGTGTTTTGTTTGAAGGATTTTTTTGGTTAGATGATTGTCTCCATGGTTATTGGGTTTAATTAAGAGCCTTGTTTTCTTGTTTCATCCTTTCCAAGGGACTGTCTCCTATCCAAAAGAACCAAAGCCCCTTGTGCGTACACCTTCGGCCTCAAAGTCTCACTGAAATTAGTTCCATCCCTTCTGTGAGAGATACTGTGCAAACCCTTAACCCTCCAGGCTGGGGTTGCATAGGGAAACTATCGTGCATGTCAAATGGTCTCCAGTTATTTTGGTCTGTTACCTTGAGTACGGGCTCACCCGTGGGTCGTATAGCCATCATGTTGGTATGGATTCTCGTCATCGCCTCTGTGATATTAGCATAAGCCTTACATTGCTATTTTATTTTTAAGGTCACAGTCACCTACCTTATGCTAAGTAACTCAATGTTTTTAATGGAAGGGCCTCTACCCTGTGTTGGTTGGGTGCCTAGTTATGTATAATCTACCATGGATTATTCGGTTGGTTGTTCCTCTACCAAAGTGGCATTTGTTAGTTGGTATACAGTCACTAATATTCACACTTTTTATGTTTCGGTTGATGGCTGGCATTGGTTACGAATTTTTGGGTTGCTCGTGTAGGTCGCGTTCTGTATAGGGTGTTTTGCAAAGTAAATTATTGGACTGAGTATATATATTGCATATTTTGTTGTTGGTTGAATAAACATGAGTGTGTGTAGATTGATCGATCACGATTGGCTAAATCAATAGCTCGACATGATTTATTGAGTTATATTGTGGTCGTATGTTGTTGTGTGATTAGTGGAATAGTTGCACCATGAAGTTCTCTCAGTTACACACCCTGCGTAGTATGGATGACTTCTTTAATGCTCAGTGATATCCACTAGGTTTTAAGTGCATTATTGATCGCAAATTGGCCACTGTTGATGACAGGCATGTTGGTTATTTGGCTCGATTTTAAGTTCACTGAGATACTTGTTTTACAGTGGCATGGTTACATG
Source organism: Picea sitchensis (assembly GCA_010110895.2). Taxonomy (NCBI): domain Eukaryota; kingdom Viridiplantae; phylum Streptophyta; class Pinopsida; order Pinales; family Pinaceae; genus Picea; species Picea sitchensis. The sequence continues at coordinate 27,410 of SNQJ01S0088998.1, read as the reverse complement.
GTTTCGAAAATTTGCTTCTGCATAGCTCATGTCTAAATAGTGACTATTGGTTATGGTTAATTTCCTTTCACGCATGGCATGTGAGGTCTTGATTATTTTATTGCGTATATATATGGGAACAAATATCGTTACAGAAAGGGTGATTGCATTGTTATTTTTTGGAAACACTACCTTGAAATATAGATGTGGACTTGGGAATTGTATGGTGGTGATGGATGTTAAGAGTTATAGATTGGGAATGAGTGTTGTTGTTGATTGTTATAAAATGAAGAACGTACAAATAAAAGGGACAGAACCTCTTGCAATTTGTGTAAAATACTTATGTTGTAATGGCACTGTGTTGGATATTAATGGGTAGTGGAATTAGGCAAATGTACAGGAACTATTACTCAGTTATCTGATTGTTGATCGGTATGGTTTTTAATGAAAAATATGTTATGGATTGCTTGATTAATCTCATGAAAAGTAAAAAAAAATCTTCCCCCTCATTATTTCATTTTCTTCTAATTACAACCCCCTCACATATCCCATATTCATTTTGTTCACCCCATGTTCTGATGTTGATTACAGCTAAGAGAATTTCTGTGTTAAGTGGATGAAGCGACAGTGTCTTGAGTGGATTTCTTTTTGGTTGATTTACAATTGATTGTTGTTATCATTGAGCAGTGACCATTTCTTCTCCTCTTCATTATATCATATTTTCGCCTAATACAAACCCCTCACGTTTCCCAGAGCACTATTTCACTCCCCTGCTCGTTGATTAACGTTAGAACAATTTGTATGGATTGGATTGCATGAGCCTGATACATTCTGAGCCAAATCTATTTCATATTTTTAAGAGTTGTCATGCATGGCTATTCAAGGAGACTATTTTCTAATCGTTTACACACGCAATATTCTTCAGTTGGATTGGGCAGGAAGCAACCCTACTTAGGCATGAAGGGTCTCCTTTTTAAGCCCCGCAATGACAAATTGACTTCAGGGATTTTGGACAACATGTTTTATTTTGAATATATGAGTATTATTTTGAAATGATTTCAACTTTTATGAGCTAAACTTTCCAAAAGTAATTATGTTTATGGGAGGCACAAGGAAGTGTGTTTGCTTAAATAATGGATTATATTATCATGATTAGGATGGTTATGAACTAAAGGGAGTAACAAGGGGTCCCACCCACTAGTTATTATTTATTTATGACCCTTATTATAATTACTACTTGTTCCCCTAACTAAAGTTAGTTGAGTCTTTTAATTAACTTAATTAATGAGTTGGTTTAACTACTTCAACCAATTATAACTTGTTAAAGGAAAAATGAAGGGGGGGAACAAGGAGAGGATAGAAGCACAAAGCATGCTAAGGTTTTCTCTTTGAGTTTATGTTGAGATAGTTTAGTTTTCATTCATTCATATATTCATCATAGCCTAATTCTCTTTTGTGATAGCAGGGTCTTATTATAGACAACAATATTCAGGGTTGAATCAAATTATTCAGATACTTTTTCTTCAGAGGTGTTGATCTATCTTTGATAGTCTATGTAGTCTTGTCTGTTTGTGAATTAACTTTCATGATTGATAAAGGCTATTGTGCAAAGTCGAGTGGGCAACAATCTGTGGCAAGTTGATTCAATTTTTAGAGTTCAGTTTTGGTTTTCTGTCAGAGGTCCTTTTGTATGTTCCATTGGGGATTTCTAAGTTTGACTTTGGTCCAAGATTTCTGTGTGAAGTTTTGTAAAGACAATGACTCTTTGGTGAACTGGAATGAAATAAAGGATTGATTTATGTCTCATCTATATTGATTATGATCTTGGTGTCTTACTTCTATTCTTATATTTATTTTCAGCAACTGTTATTTTCAGAAAATTACATAAAAAGTGAGTTTCCAGCAAGCTTTTGTTGATAAAAAAACTAGCCTAAGCACTTGTAATTAATACTTGTGAGTTGGGATACATAATTTTGTTGGCTATAAACGTAGGGTGATATTCCCATCTACTTTACTTTAGTCAAGTAAATTCTGAAAATGCTTGAGTAAGATCAATTCATATGTTTTCCTCAACATTTATTTGGCGACCATACTGGGGAGATCTCCGATATCTCTCCAGTTAATTTTTATACTCGATTTGCATCGATACATCTTTCTTTTTCTGTTTTTGATTCTTGAACTATTTGATATTAATGATTGTTCCTATTGCAAGGCAGCTCAATCTTGAGCCCGGTCTCCAAGACCATACCAACATTGCTTTGAACCTATTCCATACTATTTTAGACACTGCTAGGACCCATGCTGAGCTTAACCCTTCTTGGGCAGCAATTGAAAGAGCCATTAGTGTCTAAGAAAAATTAGAAGCTAGATGCAGGCAACCCAAAAATCAGCAATAACCTTTCATTTCTTCAGTTTTGGCCTTTCTTTCATGTCCTTAGATTCTCATGCTTCTAGAAGAAGAAGAGGCTTGTCACCTGAAATCAATCCTATTGCTGAAATAGGAAGGAGAAACGTTGTGTTATCTGCCCAAAAAAGTGCTCTAAGGAGAACTTTATCTGATTTGTCCAACTCGTCTTTCTTTTCCTCATCTTTCATCCACAAAATGGAATCTAGTGGTGGCTCTGGTGGCACTAGAAGTGCTCCATATTCCCAATATTCATCATCGTCAGTGATCAGTAGCTTGTACAACGACCATATCCCCGTCCAATCTACTACGAACCCCACCAAAGTCATTAATAAGTATGGACTTTTTCAGTTCAAAGAAGATGCCACAACTACACCATGGCATGTGTCCTCTCCTCTTAACCTAACACCTGCTACTCACCCACTTCCGATGTTTAAAGAGCATTTTCCTAGGTTTTTGGAAAAAAACACTGTCAGTACTAATGAACACCTAGTGGCATTTTTGAATGTTTGTCACAATATAGGGGCTAACAACAACGACACTTGCATGCGCTTGTTCGTCAATTCCTTGGAAGGAAAGGCTGCGACCGACATTTTTGACCTTCCTTCCAAGATCTTGTCTACTTGGGAGGAGTTAATTTATTGGTTCTGATCCACTTATGGGAAATCCAAAAGCCATGTTCAGAAGTTAAGGGAGTATAATAACGTCACTTACAAAGATGGTGAGACCATCAAGTATTTCAACTTGCGTTTCACCAAGTTGTATAATCAAATTCCTGAACTTATCCACCCTCAGAACCAAGCCTCCTTCATGCATTACTACAATGCATTGTATTCTCCTTACTTTCATAGGCTTGAAGACAAAGCATTGATAATCTCGATTTCTCTCTACACACTTGTGCAAAGTATGAAGAAAATCTTGAACGAACTGGTCTACCCCAAGGATAATCAGTTAGATAGACATACATGTCTTCTCTCTTACAACTAGTACAAGATATGAACAATCATATGATATCATTTGAGTGAAAGAGTATTGTCTCCCCTATCACCCTTGAAGCTTCACCCTCTTCTGCACCTCCTTTTAGAAATTTGGTCGAAAATAATTTTCAGCCCAAGGTTATCCTGCCTAGGAGTTGGTGCAACTTTTGCGAGGAACACCATGAAGAAACCAGGTGTGAGGTATGAAAGAGTGTCAAAGATAATATCTTTGGTAAAAGACGAGAAACCACTATCTCCATCCTAGATTTTTTCGAGTCAGAAGATGTCATGGTTATCAATACCATAAACAAAGCCTATGCCCCAAAAGACAAGTTTGACCCTCTTCACAGTTCTTCTAACCTGAGCTCATCCTCAAATGTTGCTGCGCCCTAGGTTCCTAAAGTTCCCGAGAGTCAAAGAATCACTCCTCTCCCCCCCCCTCCAAATACAACATCTTGAATCAATTGGCTAACATCAAGGTAGATGCAACCCTCCTAGACATGGTTTTCGTCCCTAAACAACAGATGCATCTGAAATGATTCATGGAAGGAAAAGATTTTGTTGTAGCCAATGTTTCTGAGGAGGTAATAGAAGAGGATTCTTCTGTAGATAAAATAGGTGTACATAACTTTAGATATCCTGTAAAAAATCCCCCTTTTTATATTTATGTAAAAATCATGGATAAAATTGCCCATTGTTGCCTCACTGATGGTGGTTCGGGCCCTAGTGTAATGTCAAAGATTATTATGGAAGAGCTTGGCTTGTCTTGTACAGATGAAAACGCCAAAATCATTCTCTCCTACAATAATCTACAATAAAAGACCATAGGCGAGGTTAAATATCTGACCTTAGTTTTGTGCGCTCACCCCAAAATAAGGACGAACCTCATCATTCAGGTAATTGATATTCATGTGAGAAATTACTAGATTATTTTGGGAAGAGATTGGCAAGCCTTAGTGGGTGGATACTTCTCACTCGATGGAACACATTTATCCATTCCTCGGAATGAAAAAAACATTATAGTTCTTAGAGAAGGAAGGGTGTCCCATTATATAGAGAGTGTTCCACAACCTAACATAAACTATCTCGAAGAGGAACTTAGAGTATATTGTTGATTAAGGTTGGTTGTCATTGATGTCAACCCTTGAAGAAAGCCCCACAACAAAAAGGTTTGGGTAATGGACCCCCCGCAACACAAAGGTTTGGGTAATGGACCCAAGATTGTTTGATGTAAATATGACTCATTATTGTCTTGTCATGGTTGATAAGAAGTAAATATGTATGAACTCCAAAGTGGTCCCCTTATGGTGAAATCCCTCATGGGAAGACACTTTGTGGAGTAAGATAACTCATGCTTAATTGTGGAATAATGAGATGAAGGACAATGAATTTGTTGGGGAAACTATCCTATATGGATAGTGCTTTTCATGCCATTTCCGGTGGTATGTGGAATGTCACATAACTCCTCACGGTTAGAGAGTTATGACCATGTGAAGTTGGAGAACCCAGGTTTGGGTAATGGACCCAAGTTTGTTTGATGAATGTCACATAACTCCTCACGGTTAGAGAGCGACCATGTGAAGTTGGAGAACCCGTGTTTGGGTAATGGACCCAAGTTTGTTTGATGATAAATGATGATTTTTGCCATATTTGAAGGTAATACTATTCTATATGATATAAATGTCATTCCATTTATGGTGGTATAGAACGCCACATATAAACTCCCTCATGGTTTGAGAGTTATTGCCTTACTAATTTGAGGACCCCTCATATGTCATCTAGAAGCCCCAAAAGGTCAAAGTGGGTCAAAGTGGTTTAAGAGATTTTAAAGGTAAATAATAAAGCTAAGGATAATGTAATATAATTTAAAGTGAATACAAAAATAAATTATTTCAATAATAAATTTAATGGATAAATTAGAAGGAGTTAACCCTAAAATAAGGAAAGGGCAAGGACCCAGAAGATGTTTTAAGGAAGCTACTTGAGAGTATAAATAAGAGGCAAATCTCTCATTTTAGAAACACTTGAGCATATTGAATACCCATAGGTGTCCGGGGTAACCAAAGGATATCTAAGCCTAAATTCATGAGGGAAGGTGAAGAAAGAAGGCCATAATTCAAGGAAGGCCGATAAATTATTTTGATGATTCTTTATAAGTTTTAGGATCGATTCATCAAATATTCCATGTGGGTACAAGCTCTACAAGGTCGCTCTCTAGAATAAGCCGGACCAACAAGGTATACATTTTTGCTATAACTCCTTTCTGAGAGGTTCCAAGTAGTGACACCTAGAGGAATTGCATTAAAACACACCAAGAACATTGTGCACGGGCCAGATTCTATTCATTACATGTACACGTTATGATTACTCAAGTTAGGTTGGTTACCATCCAAAACTAGGCATGTGGGAGACTAAAGAAAAATTTTGATGAAAATGCTAGTCTCTTGTTGTTAAAGTTAAGTAAGGTTTGCAAGAATGTGATCATATACACCAGCCTATTACAGAGCTACAAATCAGATTTGGATGATGAAATTGATGAGGGATTTTGGTTGAGGTACATGTTGAGTACATGGTTGAGACAAGTAGTTGATGAGTTGGCACATACATGAGGTGGTTTAGTTTATGATGTTGGTACATATTGATGAGTCAGTAGTTGATGAGTAGTTGACATAATGATTGGTGCCATACTTGGTACATGGCTGATGCACTTGTTTATGGTACAATTTGATTACGTGCTGAGGTACGTGCTGATGCTGGTTGATGCATGGTTCAGATTTATTGGTACAAAGTTTACAGCAAGATATCTCATATGATAGTGTGACAAAGGTTCCATCATTATACTTCTACTCTAGGAGGTTGGACTCAGAAAGGATAGGTGGTTGTAGACACCTTTCCCTGGGTTGTACCTGGAGAACATAGGGGTTGTAGCCCCCCTCTGGTTGTAGCTAGGACACCAGAGTTGGAGCTCCCTCATGTTGTAGCTTGAGAAACTAGGGGTTGGAGCCCTTCTAGCTGCGCCTGGATAAAAAGGAGAAGTTGGTGCTTCCAATGAATGTAATTCTTCAAGACATATAGGAAAATATTTATGTGGTTTTCTCCCGATTTGGGTTTCCATGTAAAACACTAGTGTACTATGTATGTGTGATTGTTCATTTCTATTGCTCATTATTGGATAATAATTCTACATTTATATAACACTCTACTATTTGGAGAAAAAGGATTATAATTACGCTTATTACTAATTCAACCTCCTCTCAAAGAAGTTCAATAATTGGTATGAAAGCAAGTTCCTTCAGAAATCAGTTTAACCACCTAAAGGTAGATCATGGAGAGTACCAACATGTACAAAAATGGAATACCTTGATGGACATAAGTTTCTTTTTGGAGCATAAGGATGAAGACATATATACAGCAATAAGGATTTCAAGTTTGAAATCAATTGTAGATGGATACACATCACCGAGTTCCACCAACAAAATGAAAAAGCAGTGGGTACCGATGAGAATAATTCCAAAGCCACAAATGCATCTCTTAATGGACTCAAAGGATAATGATATTCACCAAAGTTGCACATTTTAAACCTGGGCTAAAGAGATTTAAATAAATAAATATTTGGCGAAGGAGATTCAAAAGTCAAGAAACAAAGATTCAAATCCACAGAGGACAGCTTGAACAACTAAAATGAAGGAAGATGAGAATATTGTGTCACTTCTTGGATGAGCTCACAAATAGTGAATGCAATCATAGATTGGGAGAAGAAATCAAAGAATCAATAACTATTCAAAAGGTACTAAGATATATTCCTATGAGATTTAACCCTAAGATATCAAAGATCAGAAGAGATCGAGATAAACTCAATAATAATAGATGAACTTGATGGAATCTTCACAGCATATGAAATGAGAACTCCTAATCAGAAAATAGATGTAAAAGAAGCGCATTTCAAAGCATCCAAAAGATCAAATAAAAAGAAAAGCAACAAGAAGAATATATGTTAATGTATGGACGCCTCTAATATGATGAAGAAGGGCTAACTTCACAAAAAGATCAACAAGGGAACTAACGGTAAGTATAGAGGTAGTTTCCTTTAATTTTGTTTTAATTCAGATGGTATTGGTCATTTTTCCAACAAATTTCCTCATAAGAAAAAAGAAAATGATGAAGGTTACTCAAAAGGAAACACACATATACGTAAAAAAGTAAAAGAACTACAAAGAAAGTTTTCAAGAAAATATTATGCACTAAAGAAGACATCTCATCATCGATGAAGATGAAGAAGGACAAAGAGACAGAAGATTTCTATTCATGGAAGTAAAGACTCTGACAAATAAGACTAAGAAGAATATGAAGAAGACGAAGAAGAATGAAGAAGTTGAAGAAGAAATTGAAGAGGTAGTTGACCTTCTCGCCGAAGAATTAACGTTCCATATAAGCACGAAGAGAAAAATAAGAAGAACAAGAACTATGCAGTCTCAGACAAGAAAGAAACATACCAATAATCCGAACAAATGATCACAAATTGAAGGTTCAAAGAGAAGAAGATAAAAGAATTGAAGAAGCACTCAAATAACAATCCAGAAGAAAAGGACAAGATCATTGGAAACTTGGAAGGTGATATTGTCACATTAAGAAAGGATATTCAAAAGAAAAATATGCATGTAGCTCAAAAGTTTTGATGACACTGAGTCAAAAAATCTCATTTTGACAAGACCGCACTTGGATACAATCAACGTAAAGGGATCAAGATCCAAAAACAACAGAAAGCAAGAAACATATCCAAAAAATCTATGCATAAACAATCAAAAGGGATAGGAAGATATAAAAGGAAGATTATAGGGACACTTCACCACCGAGAAGATTCATATTTTGGAATCAACAACCCATAGATAAGCCTCAATAAGAAGAAGGATTCACAAGAGCACCTCCTCGTATCATCTCGAAACTCTATCAAACTATATTTTTCTCTTATGTTATGCATGTAATACTCTTGGACATAAAAGATGCACTATTGCAAAGCTAAAAATAGGAACAATAACTACTGGAAAGTAATACACAAAGGGTTATCCAAGAAGGCCTAGTGAAACACGAGAAGAAGTTACAACAAGTTTGAATCTTTGAGCACCAAAGTGGAATGTTGCTGAATGTAACAATTTTGGAGACATGGAAAAAGATTGTAGAATGGCAATCCATCCAAAAGAACTGCACTAAAATAACAACAACTCAAACATGAACCCATAAAAGAACATGGATAAGAAATCGATCAAAAGTAGCAATGAAGAATGCACACTCACCCTACAAGATAAGAAGAAGAAACGTGGCTGGGTGTTGGGTTAAGGAAAGCGTATAAATATCTTCCTTTTTCCACACCATGATATAATCTTGATTGACTTTTCACCAGTTAAGGATAAATAAGATAGAAAATGATTAATATGTCTCTTAGGATTGTTATTGAAGCTTTATTAAATAGATTCTAAATTACGCTTGGAATGGTTTGATTTTGCTGCAGAATTTGATAAATAACCGCCGCTTCTGAGATAGCCAAAGAGATCTTGAATATGCACAAGCTATTTGTAGGTTGAAGACTTTTAGACGCAAAGCGGTTTTGAAGATAATCGATTGTAACTTCATAATAACAAAGCAATCCCAAGGACCTTTTGATCCTTAGGATAACTTGATTTACCTAGGTTATTGTAATATATAAGAGGGTAATAGATCCAAAAAGGATATAGAAAAAAATCGCATTCAAGTATTCAACTCAATTGCTCAAGTATCAAGCAGCTTTTGTAAATGTTTTACCAAATATGGAATCAATGAAATTTTTGAGCCGCCACCATTTCAAGATTCCTCGAAGCCTGTGAGTAGTATTCTAAACAGGGCCCAAATCAAGGAGTTAATTGCCTCGTTTTGTAATTGTATCACTTGAAGTTTGATTTTTGTTTTGTGATTCAAATATCCTTTACAATAGTTAAAGATAAATGCACAAGTGTGTTAACGATTTTATGATTGTTTTACGTGCGTAAGATAGATATTTCCCTCAGTATTAATGATTGTTGTTTTGATTTCCATTTCTATAGTTTGTTGGTTGACAATTCCTCATTTTATATGCGTTGTTCCTTTTACTTAGACTACAATTGTTGTTCCTTTCTAATTAGATTACCATTGTTGTTCCTTTTAGTTAAAGTTACGATTGTTGTTCCCTTTGGTAAAGTTACATTAGTTGTCCCTTTCGACTAGATTACAATCATTTTTTCTTTCCAAAAATAGAGTAATTCGCTATTTCCTTTCAAGTAATTAGGATTCCATAATTGATAGTTAATTTTGTGAATATTTACCTAGATTCAATTGCTTCTTTTTAGATGAGTAAATTCAATAGATTAATTATTTCCTTTCCATTTCACAGCATCTTATTAATCGATTTCCAATTCACGTAATCTTTAGTGACATTTGAGGAACTTGATTGTTGATAAACTCGTGATTTGATTTAGCTACACGATTTTAGCTTTCACAAGTTGTCTGCATAGACTTTGTTGATATTCCTTGAGATAAAAGAAGAATATCCGGGTTGATAAATTACGTTAAACTATGCTTTAGGACACCTTAGACACAAAAATTTTGGTATGTCGTTTCCGGTGGAGAATGTCAGCAGTAGCATAGGTTGTGTCTCCGAGACTGTGCATTAAAGATCTAAGGTAATAACCTACGCAAGTAATAAGTAAGATGCTTATGCCAACGCTTACCTCCAGTTGAAACTTAAGAAGTTTTATAGGTGTTTCTTTTGTTGAATTTCTTTTGTTGTTGTGTGAAGTGTGTATGACTAGAAAGAAGGATTTTGAAAAACCAAAACCCCCACCAAAAACTACCAAAGCCTAGGGTTCGGTGATCCCTGGGAGAAGAAATTTCATAGATGAGATCATCAGAAAAGGTGAATCTCAAGCTTCGTTTGGACCTAGGAAAGGACCTACCCAAATCCCTCAGGCAGTAGTTTCACCAACTACAGCCCACGCTGAAATTCATAGAAAAACTAAAGGGACTGAGCAAAGCTTTCGAAGAACAGATATTTCACCCCTCAACCCTTTAGAAGAGGGAAACTATAATAATATGGAGTAAGGAGTAGGAGAAAATAGCAGGGTTGCCAAGGAAGACCCATCATCACCACCTGATCCTGAATCTCCTGTGAAAGAAGAAGGCATACCCGAAATTCTAGATAAAGGGAGTGCAATCAAATCCCCTAGAGTACCAAATAATCAACCATTTCGAATAGAATACTCGGATCAAGAACTTCCTAAAAAATTTTGGCATATTTTCGATCAAATGGCACAACCAAATCAACAACGACCCCATACCTCCACGCTGGAATATCCGATAGTTGATCCAATTGCCAATGCTCCCATGAAATAAATCCCCCTACAAAACTTGCCAACCTTCCATGGATTGATTTCAGAATACCCGGACGCATTCCTATTTGAATTTGATGTCCTATGTAGAAGGTATGATTACACCTCTGAACCCCAAAAATTAAAATTGTTCCCCTCTACCTTGAAGGGAGCAGCTCTACGCTGGTTTATGGGATTGGGAGGTGGAACCATCAATTCATGGGATGAGATGAAACAAGATTTCTTGTCAAAATATCATGATTATTGTAGAACCATAGACCTAAAATATGAAATCTTTCAAATGACTACAAAATAAAATGAGTCATTAGAAGAATATGTTAAGAGATTTTAGTATAACTTGCAAAGATCACCCTATGGTACATTACCAGGTGAAGTACTCAAAGCAACTCTGATTAAAGGCATGAAAGATGAATGGGTAGAAACATTGAATCTAATGGGGAAGGGTGACATTTATCAGGAAACTTATGAAAACATCGTTATATTGTGTATCAGGTGCTCACGAGGAAGTACATGGACCAGGTCAAGAATGCAGACGTCCCTCACAAGAAATAACAATATTACCAGCGGGGGTGTTACGCGAGTTGAAGTTGGTAATCTCTTATAAAATTTCAAAACAAATATTATGAGCACTCTGACTACACAATTGGATGTATTGCAAGCCAAACAAGAAAAGGTAGAAGCAGAACAGACCTTGGCTATATTTTGCCACAGGTGCAGAAAGAAACATGGTCCAAGGGAATTCCCTTTGGATGTAGTTTGGATTTGCGCTATTTGTGCCAAGGACCATGACACAGAGAAATGCCCATCACTCTCTGGATTGAAAGTTGTATTCAAAGAAGTGGAAGAGGAAACAAAACCATTATATATGATGGCTCAGTGTCGTCAGTGGTAGTCCCGGCCTCAAAATACACTATAGGACTTTTCCTCTTTCTTTTCTGGATAGTATAATCAACAACAGAATTTTAGTAGCACATGGCAGGGTTAGCCATTTTCTAATCAAAACTGGAAGCCCCAGCAATACCCACCTGGAAATCCCACTTGGCCAAACCAGCCCGCTGCAAACCCCATCTGGAAAAATCAACCAACTACAAGTTCCAATTGGCCTAATTCGCAATACCCCACCTCATCCTAGCAAAACTCGAATAATACCTACCCTTCATAGTGGCCTAAATCGTCTACCCAAAACCCAAATTGGAACTAGAATTGGCAGCGCCCCATGGGGATGAATAACCAACCCATAGGGATGGCCTCTCAAACCCAACCCTCATTACAAGCCCCACTCCAATTTCCCCAGAACCCCCAATCACAATTTCACTCTCAATTACCAGCCCAACCCCACCCAAATCCTAATAACAAACCAGCTCAACTCATCCAGATTATGGAAAGTGGAGAAGGGGAAACCAATTCAGTAGGGTGCAATGAACTCCAGTTGATATCGGGGCGTATAATATCCCCTGAATAAAATGATGTTTCCCAAGAGCAGGAGAATGAAAAAAAACCAGCAATAACACCCTCGACTGTGGTAATAACGAAAGAAATTGAGTGAGGGGGGAACACAATTGAATCACAGGACTCTCATAAGGATGTAAATCCCTCCCGTTTGTTCCTCGAAAGACTGACGATAGAAAAACCCACCGTATATCCTAACTTTGACATTGCAGGGGAACTTAAGAATTTATACATCAAAATTCCACTCCTACAAGCTCTGCAAGACATACTGATCTATGCAAAGACAATCAAGGAGCTATGTGGGAGGAAGCCTGTCAGAAAAATAAAAAATTCATCATCAACAGTTCATGTATTGGGAGCCTTATCTAATCTGATTTTGGGTAGAGAAGAACCAGTCAAATATGTAGATCTAGGGAACCCCATAGTAACAGTTCAAATTCAGGGTTGTTCCTTTCCAAATACACTAGTTGATTTGGGGGCGGACATCAATATCCTAACTATGGAAACCTGCAATACCCTGAGTTTTGACTCTTTCAACCCAACCCCGATTATGTTACAATTGGCTGATTGATCAATGGTCAAACCACTCGGCACACTACATGATATAGCAATCTCAGTTGACTCTTGGGAATATCCAGCAAATTTTCTCATTATCAACCCAAGAAGTGGATTCAAAGGGCATCCATTGATACTAGGTAGACCATGGCTCGTGATATTTGATGCGTACATAGGATGTTGATCGAGTAAAATGACAATTTCTAGGGGAGGTGTCACAAGGAATCTCATCTTATATCCTCCAGCCAAACCTAGTCCAACGATCGTATATCCACAATTGCCACCACCATGATATCCATAGAAGCATCTGTGTGCCCCTCTCACGCTGGAAGAAGATCTCAGACTCAAGAACCAGCTAGAGGATGATGTAATCAGTGGGTTTATTAACAACCCAACCACTGTGAGTAACCCAACATGCCAGATGCTCCAAGTTGTTCTAGATTGTGAAGCACAGGGAGACCCACTGGAAGATTTAATGGAACAAAAAATCCCGACTACCGTTGTTCATAACAACAAATCCATTGAGACCGCACCAGGGAAGTTTCTGAACATTAATGTCAATCTAAAAGAGCAACAACAACAAAAGCTAATTCAAGTCCTCTCTAAATACTAGCAAGATTTTTCCTGGGAGTATTCTTATATGAAAGGTATTGATCCGCAACTCTGCACACACCACATTTATATTGAGAAATATACCCGACCTATCCAACAGCTGCAGAGAAGACTGAATCCCCACCTCCTGGATATTGTTAAATAAGAACTACAAAAGCTGTTGGACATAGATTTTATATACCCTATCTCAGATAGTCGATGGGTTTCCCCATTAGTGTTCATCCCCAAGAAAAATGGGAAGTGGCGAATCTCTGTTGATTATAGGGAAATTAACAAAGCCACTCAAAATGACCACTTTCCATTACCCTTCATCGATTAGGTCAGTGGCTACAATTAGATCCAGATTGCCCCAGAAGATCAAGATAAAACTACATTCACATGTCCCTAGGGTACCTTTGCATACAGAGTATTTCCCTTCGGACTTTGCAATGCCCCAGCCACATTCCAAAGGGCCATTCTGATTATATTCAATGATCTGATTAGCGAAGGGCTTGAAGTCTACATGGATGATTTCACTCTGTATGGCGATGACTTCGATCAAGCCTTGAATAATTTGGAGAAGGTATTAGAACGGTGCATCTCTACCAGGTTATGTTTAAGCCACAAAAAATGTCACATGATGATGACAGAAGGTGTGGTATTATGGAATTACATTTCTGCAGATGGAATTAGAGTAGATCCAGCAAAAGTCGAGGTAATCCTTAATATACCTAGCCCACACACACAAACTGAGGTACGTAGTTTTCTTGGTGCTTCAGGATACTATCGTAGATTTATGGAAAATTTTGCAAACATTGTTGCACCTTTACATGCTTTGACTGGTAATGTAGAATTCCAGTGGTCTGACAAATGTGATGTGGCTTTTGCAAGACTCAAGAAACTGATCTTGACAGCACTAGTGTTGAGGGGACCAAATTGGAAAATACCATTTCAAATCTCCACTGATGCATCAGACATTGCCATAGGCGCTGTTCTTGGACAGGAAGAAGACAAGAAACCCTACGCCATTTATTTCATTAGAAATAATCTTACTCCAGCTGAACTTAATTGTATAGTAACAGAAAAAGAGTTTTTAGCTGCTATACATGCCATCAATAAATTTCTTCATTATATAACAGGCTATCCAGTTATTATATGTATTGATCATTCTGCTATTATATATCTAGCTAATAAATCGATTACTAATGGACGGGTCACTCAATGGTTATTATTATTGTAGGAATTTGATATCACCATCAAATATCGACCCAGGAGAGAAAATCGTGTCGCAGACTTCTTGTCCCACATACCAAAAATAGATGACTCATTAACAGTTGAGGATCAATTTCCAGATGAGCATCTGTTTGTCATCACCACAAAACCACCTTGGTACGCTAATGTAGCAAATTATTTGGCAGCGGGAAGATTACCAACACATTTATCATCAAGGGAAAGAAGACTGATCGTCCATCATAGTGCATGATTCACTTGGATCAATGGATATCTCTTCCACACAGGAGCTGATCTCCAGATCTGGCGATGCGTACGAGATGACGAAATCTATGACATATTGAAGGTAGGACATGACAAGCCCTATGGGGGGCATTTTGTAGACCACAGGACTGGACATAAAATCTTACAGATGGTCTATTATTGGCCCTCAATATTCAAAGATGTGAAGAAATACGTCCAGACTTGTGATAGTTGTCAGCGGATGGGGAAACCAGGTCAGGATGATGAAATGCCCTTGAAAGCAAAAATAGTCGCAAAACCATTTGAAACATGGGCACTGGACTTCATTGGCCCCTTCAATCCAAAGTCAAATCAAAAGGCATATATTCTCATTGAAATGGATTACATGAAAAAATGGGTAGAGGCAGAAGCTTTACCAAATGCAATAGAAGAAGTAGTCATCAAATTTATATTCAAATTATTTGTACATTATAGACAACCCAGAGAAGTAATCATTGATGGAGGGTCACAATTTATAGGCCATAGAATCATTGCCACCCTGGACAACTATCATATTAAGCACAGATTTACATATCCATACCACCCACAGGAAAATGGGCAAGTAGAAAGCACCAATAAGGTCCTAGAGGCAATCCTGACAAAGAATGTCTCAACGAACTGACAGAATTGGGCTACTGAGCTCCCAAATGCCTTATGGGATTATCGCACAACCTGGCGTAACACCACTAGCTACTCTCCTTACCACCTAGTATATGGTAAATAACCCATCTTCCCAATCGAATTCAAGATCAAGACCCTAAGGATGGCCAAAGAAATTGGACTAGATCTTACAGAAGCACATAAATGACGCCTTCAACGAATAAATGAATTTGATGAAGCACGCTTGTCTGCTATGGAGTGCACAACTGTTATTCAGCAATAGAGAGCGACCTGGCATGACAAGCATATCAAGAAGAAATCACTCAAGAAAGGCGACTGGGCTCTTCTCTATGATTCCAGATTTCAAAACTTTCTTGGAAAATTACAGACACGGTGGCTAGGGCCATATGAAATTAATGAAGTCCATGATAATGGAACGGTTACTTTGTGCACCATCGATGGGTCTCGATCTCCCTTTCTGGTCAATGGACACCGGCTGCGACTTTACCATTAGCCACCTTCAAAAGATTCTTTCTATCAAGAAGTAAGTAAAGACCCTACTATGTAGATTTTGGCTGGCTGGGAAGGTAACCCAGCCACCCCAACTCCATAAATGATGAATTCTGTTGATACTGTACATACTATATATAGTTTTTATAGATCTAATTGAGTGGATAGTTTTTATTTGTTTTATGAAAAGTCACTTAGGAAACAGGAATTAGGGAAGATAACTATAATTAACACACTTTTTTGTTCCATACTCCCATTTTGTCTTATCACACAGACTCTGTCTTTCACAGAAAAATGAATATGTCATGTTCTGTAGCAAATATCAGGTAACTATCATGAACTCGTGACATTAATAGACCATCCAATGTTTGATTTTGAAATAAACAGGCCCATAAAAATTGAATGAATTTATTTGATGACTAATCAACCTCAGATTCACGCAAAAATACATTTTCATGGGGATTTTTCCAAAATTTCCTATTTCAGATGGTTAAAAAAAAAAAAATAGATGTCGTCCTCTGTTATAACTGTCGTTCCCTTTCGCGCGCTTACTATTTCCTTTTGAAAGGAACAATTGTTGTTCCTTCCGTACGCTTACCATTCCCTTTGAAAGTAACAATTGTTGTTCCTTTCGCGCGCTTGTCATTCTTTTCACGTGCTTGTTGTTCCTTTTGAAAGAAACAACCGTTGTTCCCTTCACGTTCTTTTTGTCCCTATGAGTATCATTGTTGTTCATTTTGTCATTCCTTTCCTTCATTATTGTTGAAATGCTATCCATTCCTTCGCAATTCGGCTTTCACCAAATAATTTTCACCAACACTATTTCTAATCGTCATCACAACGATCTGTCATTATTTTGTGGATTATCTCCCACACCTTATCAATTTTTTTGTGGATTAATCTCTTCGAAATATATTAAACCTTGTTCATAATTGATAACCACCATAATTTGTTTCTTTCCCCTATATACATACAAATATACCTGAATGATATTTTGTCTTTATATTATAAAGAGTCTTAAGCACACTTTTACTTGGCATCTTCACACTTCCTTACACCATCCCTTACTCTTAAGGAGTAGATGAGCCTCCCTTTAAAAAAAAAGAAAAAAGAAAAGGATGATAAAAAAATAAATGTAACAAGCAATAATTTTATTTTTTTTCCCCACAAAGAATAGGGGGTCTCATCACAAGCCAACCTACCACGATCATAGGATACTAACGTAAGTGACATTCCCACTATGGCTACCACACCAAAGCAATGGCCTTTGACATTTTTCTTTTGTCAAAGGACAAGAGGTCTCATCAAGNTAGTGAGTGGAATTATCATCATCTAGCTACCAAACCAGGATAATGGTCTTTTTGGGAAAATACAATTCAAATATTTATTAAGGAAAAATAAAAACGAATAAAGATAAGCAATAAAAAATTTCCCACAAAGAATAGGGGGTCTCATCACAAGCCACCCTACCACGATCATAGGATACTAACGTAAGTGACATTCCCACTATGGATACCACACCAGGGAAATGGCCTTTGACACTTTATTTTGTAAAAGGACAAGAGGTCTCATCACAAGCTGGCTTGTTCACTTAAATCACAATCTAGTGAGTGGAATTATCATCATCTGGCTACCAAACCAGGTTAATGGTCTTTTTTTTGGGAAAAGATTATTCAAATGTTTATTAAGGATACAGGCTCATCTATGGGTTAAAAGGCAACCCTACCGAGGCTATGGACGCCTGCTAGCAGCAGTGGCTTTGCCTGTGGTATGGAAGATTATCTCAAAAATACCAAGTTTCTGTGTGTTTCTAGATTTCCTTTACTCAAATAATGAGGCTATCATATCAGTTATATTCAATAACTCGGAAAAGTAACAATATTGTGATATGTGGAATATTTTTAAAATGAACATATTTAATTTATTTTGGTTTATTTATCCATAAAAAAAATTTGAACATAGGTATAATAAATTCGAAATTTCCACGAAAAAGGACTATCGTTTAAATGATTTCGGTTGAAAGTATTTTTT
Source organism: Picea sitchensis (assembly GCA_010110895.2). NCBI lineage: Eukaryota > Viridiplantae > Streptophyta > Pinopsida > Pinales > Pinaceae > Picea > Picea sitchensis. Next base: position 9,408 of record SNQJ01S0088998.1, on the reverse strand, counting down.
TTAATTATACATGATTAGTCCCCATCGGCGGCGGCAACGCAATCATTATCTCTCACCGAAAAATACCGACACTCATTACTTTTGTCTACGCTAACAGTCGAGGACGACCGCTACATTAATGAGGGGAGTGGATGCTCGACACACTTTTCGATAAGATGTAATGATTGTAATAAATTGGAAACCCGCGTCTTTATACACTTGTCGTCGCTGATATTTTCTATTTTTGGTAATTGTTTCTCCAAGTTGGTCTAACCAAATTTGCAAACTGGAACGATAGTCATTCTTACTTTTCTCACAGAGATATGGGTGGCCGAAGCATGCATAGGGAGTCGACATTACTACAGGTTACAAAACAGGCAAGAGAAATCCTACACCGTCTAGGGTGAACCGAGTACTTCAACCGTTTGGAAGGATATGACACGAATGTCACGCTTGAATTCTTTCAAAATCTACAAGGAGAATTCTCTATGGTGTGAGGCATATGAATCTCAGTTACCCCGGAAATCTTAGCAGAGGTCACAGGCCTCCCTAACACGGGAATTCAGTGGACAGGAAGATACACAATGTTGAAGGAAGCTGTGGAATCTTTCACAGACCCTGGTAAAGAATTGGATAAAAAAGGAAAGGGACTTAATCCCAGTACCCTCAGTGAACCATGGAAGGAACTGGCGGGGATAATTTAGTGGTGCATCACTTGTGATGGACGATACGACGTAATTCGACCTTGCCATCTCAAATTGATGGAAGCCTTAAAGAAACAGTTAGTACTTAATCTACCTTTCTTTCTGAATGCCATATTACATGAGGTTTCCTTAAGAACACAAAATTTCAAGGATCATGTTACTGTTATTAGCCACCACAGATTAGTTAAACTGATAACAAATAAAGCACTAAGTCAAGCTCAATTGACTTGGGAGAGTCTGATTGAGGCCAATAGACCTCTACAACTAGAGCATCCTGAATTATTCCATTAAGACCCACCACAGGAAATTGAATATAGACAGGCAGAGGCGACTACCACCCAAAGAGAAATTCCATCCCCTCAAACTGAAGTTGAGGTAGACCCTGCCCAAATCACTAAGGCCTAGACCTCACAAACACAGGCATTAACGAAAAAGAGGAAGAGAGAAATGGTTTCCCCTAAAGCCATCACTAGGACAAGGAGGAGAAGCAGACGAATTCAGGAAACAACTGAAGCAATTTAGGATGCAACAAAATAGCCTGAAGAACTTCAGAATTTCACAGAACGGTATCTACAGAAAAATGTTCAAGAAATTGAGAAAGCAGAATAGACCTCACAAAAGAATGATCAGGAAGACACCCAACTTGCATTAGAGCATCTGAAAGAACAATTTTTGAAGAGCTATGAGGTAGAAATAGATCAGGTTTTGGGGATCTTAGGAACCTCAATTGACAGAGGAAAAAATAATCCAGAAAAAGGCTCAGAACAAGCCTCCTCTTCAAAACCAGCTAAAGATTTTCTTGATATTGAAATGTCTTTCCCAGATGACACAGCACAGGAAGAACCTCATTTTGAAATGAGAAACCCTCTTGGATAGACAGAGCACTTGGAAGGAACAGAGGAACAACCATTTGCTAGCCGGAATGAAGAATACCTTGAGACCTCTCATGAACAGAAATCAGCCAAGAACCATAAGAAAATTAAAAGAAAACAAATTGTTGAAGAAAAAGGCTAAGAAGGTTGAAGTATTAAAGCAGAAGGTGGGTAAACTCAAGGAGATTATTAAGGAATTGAGGAAACAGTTAGAACTAGCAGATAAGTCCCACAGAAGAAAGAAAAACAAAAGGGGTAGAGTGCAAGGAAGAAACCCTCTTCCTAAAGAATAAATGAGTAAAAATTATGTGGGGATACAGACAGACCCTGAGGAAGTAGTAGTAGAAGAAGTAGTCGCTCAGAATGAGGAAGTAATTCCTTTAGAAACACAAGAGATGGTGACA
>SNQJ01S0088997.1:18745-32981 GCA_010110895.2 Picea sitchensis | reverse complement strand
AAGCAAAAAGTGTTTGTTAATCAACAAACAATCTAAAAAATAAAATGAATCCAAAAATTCATACAAACTAAAGACCCTTTTTCAACCAAGCACCCAGATCAAGATCTGAGATTATATCCTTGTGACAATGATCACAAGCAAAAACTTGCAAAATGCAAAGAAATACTTTCAATCACTAAAAACCAATCAAGAGCAAGCTTTAAACTCATAGATCAATCAAACATGGTAATTAGAAGTTCACCCCCAGGTGACTAAGGAAAAACTGGGAGGGAAAAAGATAAATTGGCTCACTCCAACAAAATCTATAGGAGTCATTACAGGATGGGTATGGGACACAGTGTGACGAGAACAAGTTGTCACAGGGTGTTAGCAGAGCACAGTGCGACGTCGTTGCACTGGTATGGTCAAGAAGAGTGCGAAGTTTAAGGGTCATCACAGGATGTCAATGAGACACAGTGCAACGATATCCATAAATAAAGAAAAAATGGGAGAAAGACAAAAAATCTAATGGAACCTCTAGACCCAGGGAGTCCAGATGGATCACCCACAAACTCAAAGAATGAAATTTAACATAGGAAGGTAGGATAAAGTCGAATGGGAAGCAAAAAATCAAAATGCGATCGTATTCCCCGGGATGGTCTCCAATTTTATTATGAGACTTATCGGTAAATGCAAACATAAACAAATCTCCCTAGATCCACCTAGATCTAGAACAAAATGGAACAAAATATAATGCTTTCCATAAGCTCTAACCATTGAGTTTACTATTTAACAAGAGATGGGAAACATACCATTTAAATATCACTTTCTCTTCTCATTGTCATCCTATCTCCACCTCTATGCTCCTATGATATTGAATCTACAAGGGAACACAATCCAACCAAAGTGAAAGAAATATAATATAAAAGAGAACCTATGTATGTGATCAAGGAATCATACAATAAAACAAAGCAATTTTTATAGGAAAGAAACATATCATTGTATCATATTAAAATGATAATGGAGATTACAACCAAAGCCTTGATGTCACAAGGTCCCCTCTCAATGGCCCTTTTCTCCAACACACACACTTGCTCCAACCTTGAATGAAGAAGATCCACAATGACTTGATGAACTGAAATGAAACCCTCAAGTATGAACTGAAGTAGAATTCCCCATCCAATTCTCATCCTATTCAACCTTCATTAACCTTAGCCTTTTCCATGAGAAATCTCTCTTTATATAATGTGAGGGAGAGATGGTTGAAGAGATTAGGATGATCCCACCAAATCAGGGAAGTGAGTAAGATCCCAACCATACAGATGCCACCTCACCTTCTAGAAGATCCCTTCTATAAATTTCATGAAACTTGTCCTTTTCTTAGTCTTTTAACATCGCCGCACCCTATCTATAGAGAAGCCTGCAGAGACATTGCATCCCAACTTTAGAGCCGGGGGTGATGATCAGGCATCGCCGCACCTTGTGTATAGTGCAACCTGCAACAACCTTCCTTAATAGGGTTTTTGAGAAGAGAAATTCAATCACTTTCCTCATGAAGAAAGGCTCTTTTTGGGAACATGAACACATGTTGTCAATGGATCATTGGGGTGACCAAATTAAGGTGTAACACATATTTTAATATATTTGATCTTATAAAAGGAGATTCATCAAACACTACATCTCTGTCCATGATGATTTTGTGGGTATTAGGATCCCACAGTCTGCACCCCTTAACATCATCACCATATCAAAGATCTACCTATTTGATCTGGGTATTATCATAGACTGCTGATAAAAAACCATAAGCATCACAACTGAATAATTTCACATTTGATTAATTACCAGATGAACTTTTCATATGTCTTCCTAAATCTTCCTCTCTTTTGCAACCGATGGTGACCGATTTATTAGATAACACAACCACTTTTGTCCATAACTATTGTTGCAACTTGGAATTACTGAACATTCCTATTTGATCCCAACTTCCTTGCAATACTTTCCAAGTTCCATGGATATGAACTTACATTTATCATATATTCTCAAACACTTGATTGACCTGCCAACACATCAACCTTTCTACAAATCCACCTTTCTAAACTGGACGCACTGCTCCACCTTGAACTTTGCATTTGAACAACTTCAACCAAATTCTGTCAAACCAACCAAGTAAAATTTCACCTCTTACCTCCAGGCCCATTTACAATGGAGTTCACCAAGCCTTTTATAGGATTCATTGCATGCAATCCATGGAAACAATACCACGAGATACCCAAAACACATGGAACCCAAAAACCACCTGCTTTGACCTAAACATAGATTTAACTCATTAACTCTTTCAGTGAGTCAAGGTTAACCCAACATACATGCTCCCCCCACATATTCAATCTACCTAAATCTATGTCTAGACTTTTCATAGGTGACCCGATAAACTAGGGATACGCATGCCTATCCATGTCTTACATACATATTCCCATTTACATGCAATCAATAATTTCTACAACTCGAAAGTAAATACAATTTTTTTTTTCATGGTGACTCAACCATCACCGCCCTGCACCTTCTATGTGAATACAGGTGGAGAGAAACAAAACACAGACAAAACTTCATCAACCATACCTATAGTTGTATTTTCTTCTTTTGTGGAGTCTTCTTTTGATTCTTGCTGTCTATTCCAACAATCCTTCTTGAGATGCCCATATTTTCCAAAAAACCAACATTTTGCCTTACCCTTACTGTCTTTTGACTTAGACTTGGTTGTACCTTTCTGATCTTGCCCTCCTTCTATAGATTGACCTATGACCACCATTGCTTCTGCTATTGAGGTTTCTTTACCAAATTCTTTCCATATCTCCTCAGACAACAAAGATCCCACAATGGTGTCATAATCAATCGCATGTGTTGTGTTAAACCACATGGTTGTGACCAGATGATCCCAGGCAACAAACACATTAGCGTAACTGCCTTGTCCTCATCTTCAAACTTTACTTCCATATTAGTTAATTGACAAATTAGAGTATTGAAGACATTAAAGTGATCAGTAATTTTCGTACCTTCTTTCATCTACAATCTATACAACTGCCTCTTCAAGAATATTTTGTTTGACAAGTTCTTTGTCATATACAAAATCTCCAGTTTGGTCCACAAACCTGCTTTTGTCATCTCTTCAACGACATTAAACAACACTTGATCTTCCAGTAACAAACAAATAGTACTGAGGGCTCTTGCATCCATATCCTCCCAGTCCTCATATTCCATGCTTGTCGGTTTCTTTGAATTTCATCCAATTCCTTTTGCAATCCTCGTTGCACAAGCAGGTCCCGCAGCTTAAGCTTACATAGCGCAAAGCTATTCTTACCACTGAATTTCTTCACCTCAAGCTTAGAACTCTACACTTTCTCCATTAGCAGAAACAACCATCCAAACCGTAGCTTATAAAACTGAGTCTCTTTATAAAAGAATAACCTTATACTTCAAGATTGAACCTAAAACTAATGGTGAAAATCTTTTAAAAAATATTTTAAAAACCTTTTACCAAATACACAAAATTTCAACTCTTAAAAAAGAATATTTAATATTCTCCCAATAAAAACTTGATATGGAATCCACCTTTCTTAAATAATATCCTACCTTTATTAAAAATCACCTCCACCTTTTTAAAAATCCACTCACGACCATGTCCTTTTTGAATAAGACAAAAAAACAACCTTCAAAACTTTAGTTTATACCATTCATACCATATCCCACATGAATTTTGTATTGGAATATCGACGCTCCCCTATGGGTGGAAAGGGAGCACTAATTTTTAAATCAATGCTCTTGTAGTGTGGATGCCCTAGCATCGATTATGAGATCAACGCTCCCTTAGTGTGGATGGGGGAGCGCCGATTTTCTAGCGCTCAGTGGTGCACAAATCGTGTGTGCCGATTTTCTGAAAATTAGTGTTCCTTAAGTGTGAGAGCGTCGACGCACCTCTAACACTACCTAGAGAGTGTCGATGATCTGATACTCTTCAATCTCATGCCTTCTTTCGCTCACAGGAAACCTGCACACAATTCACCTTGGCTCACCTGCGAGACCTACTCAATTTGCCTTGGCTCCGATACCACTTGTTGGGTAGCGGAAGCAAAACATAGCATATAAAAGAGAATAAAATAAGCAAGATCAACCATGCATTAAACCAATCACATCAATCATACACTTGGCACAATGATTTATAAGGAAACCCAAATTGGGAAAAAACCATGGCCAATGATTATCGGTCTTCTTCTTATTCAAGGGATAACTACAATAGCCTTCATAGGCATACACCCATCCTCTCCTCTCACAATGTACTCACTTGCACTCACATTGTACTCTAAATCTATGGGTATGCTTGTATATATAGCATCTATCACTCAATTACACAGACTGATCATGAATATATCACATAGTTACACAAAGAGTTCATAAGTAGATTGCATGCATATCCATGTGCATCTGCATGTGACCACATGGGGAAATTTGTTGGCATGTTTCCAACAATATATACCTTGACAAAAATTTACCTAATATATCATGCCCTTAATTAATTCATCACCTTTTCTACAATCCAAGAGAAGCCAAACACCATCACAACTCCCAAACTTCTCTGACAATACCATTACATGAACATGCCTGCACGATTCACTCCAGTATGGACCATTCTGTCTCCATCAGTAACTTGTCTCGTAAACCAATGTACTTGTCCAAAACTCATGAATCATAACCACAGACCAAATCACTACAACCACTGTGGGTGATACTTGTGATTCTATGTTTGAAGCACCCATTTCCATTCTCTTCACTTGGTTTCACCATATGTCTACTGACAACATCAACTACATGTGAATACTCACCATTTATCCATCGCAATTATCAAACTTCTTACTAGAATATAATACTCGAGACATATAACCATTTTCTTCTTCATCAATTAGGACATAAACCTGAAGAAAATTTACAATGGAAAGCCAAAGGGATTTTACCAGTTTCACATTATTCATACAGAATTTCCTAAGTATCTTCACCACATAATTTTGTTGTGATAACCAAGATTACCATATTTCTTGTCTCTTTGTATTTTCATACCCATGATTTATTTTGTTGCTCCCAGATCCTTCATAACAAACTTCCTAACCAACTGAGCCAACCTATTGATCTCAACCATGCTTGTGTTGGAAACAAGCATAACATATAACACCAAGATAATGAATATACCATAAACACAATGGTTATACTCACTTCCTGTAAAATTTGGATCACCATGAAGGAATCAAACATCTTGTACCATTTTCCTAGCATGCTTCAGACCATACAATGTTTTTTGAGTTTGCAAACAAATATCCTGTTGCGATTCTGAACTAACCGTTCCGGTTGTTCCATATACATCCCCTTATCCAAAAATCTCCATGTAAAATAGTTTAACATCTAGCTGTACTATCACAACTAATGCTAACACAACATGAATAGAAACAAGATTTTAACAACTAGTGAGAAACTTTCATGGAAATCAATACCTTCCAAATACCTTTCCGCTACAAGACATGCTTTGAACCTTTCATATTTTACTATATTTTATTTTATAAAAGGATGTTCATCAAAAACTGCATCTCTTCACATGATGATTCTGTGGGTAGTAGGATCCCACAGTTTGCATCCCTTAACATTATCACCATATCAAAGATCTACCTATTTGATCTGGGTCCTATCATAGACTGTTGATAAAAAACCATAAGCATCACAACCGAATAATTTCACATTTGAGTAATTACCATATGACTTTTTCATACCTCTTCCTGAATATTTCTCTCTTTTGCAACCGATGGTGACCGATTTACCAGATAACACAACTTCTTCTATCCACAACTATTGATGCAACTTGGCATTACTGAACATGCCTATTTGATCCCAACTTCCTTGCAATACTTTCCAAGTTCCATGGATATGAACTTACCTTCATCATATATTCTCAAACACTTGATTGACCTACCAACACATCATCCTTTCTACAAACCCACCTTTCTAAACTAGACACATTACTCCACCTCAAACTTTGCATTCGAACAACTTTGACCAAATCCGGCCAAACCAGCCAAGTAAACTTTCACCGCTTACCTCCAGGCCCATTTACAATGGAGTTCACCAATCCTTTTATAGGCTTCATTGCATGCAATCCATGGACACAATACCATGGGATACCCAAAACACATGGACCCGAAAAACCGCCTGCTTTGACCTAAACATATATTTAAATCATTAACTCTTTCACCGAGTCAAGGTTAACCCAACATACATGCCCTCCCCACATATTCAATATACCTAAATCTATGTCTAGAATTTTCATAGGTGACATGATAAACCAGGGGTATGCATGCCTATCCAGGTCTTACAGACATATGCCCATTTACATGCAACCAATAATTTCTCCAAGTCCAAAGTAAATACATTTTTTTTTCATGACGACTCAACCCTCACTGCCCTACACCTTCTATGCGAACACAGGTCGAGAGAAACAACAGACATGAAAAACTTCATCAACCATACCTGTAGCTAAATTTGCTTCTTTTGTGGAGTCCTCTTTAGATGCTTGTTGTCCTTTCCAACAATCCTTCTGTAGATGCCTAGATTTTTCCACAAAACCAACATTTTGCCTTACCCTTACTCTCTTTTGACATAGACCGGGTTGAAACTTTATTATCTTTCCCTCCTTCTGTAGATTGACCTCTGACCACCATTTCTTCTAATGTTGAGGTTTCTTTACTATATATTTTCCTTATCTCCTCAGACAACAAAGCTCCCACAATAGTGTCATAATCAATGACATTTGTTTTGTTAAGCCACACAGTTGTGACGAGATGATCCCAAGACTCAAGAAATGAACACAATAGCGTAACCACCTTGTCCTCATCTTCAAACTTTACTTCCATATTATTTAATTGACAAATCATATTATTGAATACAATCAAGTGATCAATAATTTTCATACCTTCTTTCATCCACAATTTATAGAATTGCATCTTCAAGAAGATTATGTTTGACAAGTTCTTTGTCATATAGAGACTCTCCAGTTTGGTCCACAAACCTGTTGTTGTCATCTCTTCAGCGATGTTAAACAACACCTCATCTACTAGACACAAATGAATAGTACTTAGTCATCTTGCATACATATCCTCCCAGTCCTCATCTATCATTCCGTTCGGTTTATTTGACTTTCTATTCAATGCCTTTTGTAATCCTTGTTGCACAAGAAGATCCCACATCTTAAGATTCCATAGCGCAAAGCTATTCTTACAGCTGAATTTCTCCACCTCAAAATTAGAACTCTGCACTTTCGCCATCTGCAGAAACAACCATCCAAACTGTAGCTTATAAAATTGAGTCTCCTTATAAAAGAATAACCATATACTTCGAGATTGAACCTAAAACTAATGGTGAAAAAGTTTAAAAAAATATTTAAAAAACCTTTTACCAAATCCACAAATGTTGAACTCTTAAAAAATAATATTTAATATTCTCCCAATAAAAACTTTATATGGCATCCACCTTTCTTAAATAATATTCTACCTTTATTAAAACTCACCTATGCCTTTTTAAACATCCACTCACGACCATGTCCTTTTTGAATAAGACAAAAAAAAACCCTCCAAAACTTTAGTTTATACCAGTCATACCATATCCCATGCGAATTTTGTATTTGAAGATCAATGCTCCCCTATGGGTGGAAATGGAGCGCTACTTTTTAAATCAAGGCTCTCGTAGTGTGGATTTCCTAGCACCGATTCTGAGATCAATGCTCTTTTAGTGTGAATGGGGGAGCGTCGATTTGCTAGTGCTCTGTGGTGCACAAACCACATGCACCGATTTTCCGAAAATCAATTTTTCTTAAGTGTGAGAGCGTCAACGCACCTCTAACACTGCCTAGGGAGCGTTGATGATCTGATACTCTTCAATCCCACACCTTCTTGTGCTCACATAAAACCTACCCACAATTATCCTTGGCTCACTTGCGACACCTACTCAATTTTCCTTGGCTTTGATACCACTTGTTGGGTAGCAGAAGAAAAACATAACATACAATAGAGAATAAAATAAGCAAGATCAACCATGCATTAAACCAAGCACATCAATCATACAGTTGACATAGGGATTTATTTGGAAACCCAAATTGGGAAAAACCAATGGGAAATGATTATCCATCTTCTTCTTATTCAAGGGAGAACTACAATAKCCTTCATAGGCATACAACCATCCTCTCCTCTCACAATGTACTTKCTTGCAATCACATTGTACTCTACCTCTATGGKTATCTATTGGMACATGGGMAGACCTAGGGTTCAGTTCTAACATTGCACCAACAAGCCCTAACTACTGGCCCTTTCGGAAACACTTGCAAAGCAGATGCAGYCTCACTCGAAGTAGCCCTAGGGAGTTGYAGGACACAAGTGTCTACAACAAGAGGAAATGAAAACTATATCTAGGGCAACACTCTCACACAAATATGGTTATTCTTTACCTTTCTTAATCCTACTGTGTGAACTATATATCAGATCTAACACAATATTGCATTAACAGTATATCAGAGACAAGAAGAATGCAACATCAATCACACACAACAACATGATATACGTGGTTCACCCTCTCCCTAGGGCTACATCCAAAATACTGCTCTTTATAATATAGTAGATGAAAGCATATAGTTCTATATGCACTCTTATCTTGCATATCTCTCTTTCTCTCCCTTCCTCTCTCCCCTCCCTGTGCACCCAGTTGTAGGGTTGATCTTCGCACCCAGTTGAATATCTTACAACACAGACTTCTCTCACCACACAATAATTCTCTCTCTGCAATAAAAAAAATCACTCATCATACATAACCGACCCTATCCTGGGTCCTCCTGACCTTTATTTATACAATACAATGATTCTCGGACAACCTTAGGCTGAAACCTAGGTGTCAAAACCATAAATATCAAAAACCTAGGTGTCTAAAAACCTAGGTCAACTTGAATCACATTTTCAGGGCTTTACCAGCTCGTCTTTTCTTCTTTCTTACGAGGTGCTCCAAAGCATCCATTGGTGCCTTTTTCCGCTTCCTGAGTCGTCCATGATCCATCTTCCTTATTGATATGTCTTCCTTGATCTTCCCATCTAACGACTTGTTTTCTCTTACTTCACTCTGTCTTTTCTTCTCTTTTGGTCACTTCGACCTAATCTCAGTTAACTTGTCTCCAGCGCAGTTTGCACTTCATGCTTCTTTCCCTAATATTCACAACCTTTCATAACCAAGGGCCTACAGGCCCCCAACACTCACATGTGACTCATCCTGAGCCACTTTAGGTTTGAACCTTCTATTTTTCTTTGTCTTCGGACTGCGCAGGGTAGCTTGTGTTTTTTGCTCTGTCCCACCCTTCTTCCCTTGTGCAGATTGTCTTTTCTGTGTTTGGTACACAATTTCAACTACACCTAGTACCTAGACCCATTTTCTCATGCTTCTATTGAGAGTTGTGAGGCAGTTGGTTGTCATAGTACAATTTCAACCGAATCCCTTTCACCAAACCTTCCTTCCATTCTCCATTCAAAGTTTTCAACTACACGACTCCTCCTTCTGTAACGTAAGCAACTTCATATGGTCCAAGCCAATGTGTTATGAACTTGCTTGGATGCTTCATGAACTTTTTGTTTTATACCAATACCAGATCTCCTTGCTTGAAGGATTTCTTCTTGATGTGCCTATCATGATAGGCCTTTTCTCATTCCTTCTGTACCTGCTGATGGAATCCTGCGATAAATCAATCTTCTTCTAGTTCTACCAATTGTGCAAGCCTCTCTCGAATAGCACCAATGTCATCCATATCTGTGAATGATGTAGTTATGAGACTAGGAACCAAATATTCCATAGGGACAACTACTTCTCGTCCACACACCAACTTAAAGGGAGTCTGCATTGTTAGCTTCTTTCAAGTAGTTCTATAGGCCCATAGCATTGCTCGTACTCCCAAATCCCAGTCAGCCCTGTTCATTCTATAAATCTTCGTCAGTGTTGTCTCCAAGATATTGTTGAAAGCTTCGACCGTCCTGTTCGCTTGTGGATGGTAAGGAGTACTCTTCTGATGGAAGAATTCAAATTCCTGAGTCAAAGCTTCAATAGTATTATTAATAAAGTGTGTGCCTTGATCGCTCATTAGGGTCTTCGAGCATCCAAACCTGGTTATGATATCCTCAAATATAAATCACGCAGCTGTAGTTGCACTATAGTCCTTAACTACTCTTGCTTCTGCCCATCTTGTCAAATATTTTTTCATAATGATGATGTATCTAGCTCCTGTGTGCTTCCCTAGTGGGTTTATAGGTCCCACAAAATCAATTGCACATTTCTCAAATGCTTGCAACATCAGATGTGGTTCTAAAGGCATCTCATCTCTTTAGGAAGGCTTCCCAATTCTTTGGCATACATCGCAGGCTTTATATTATTCCTTCGCATCTTTATGTAAAGTAGGCCACTAGAGGCTAGCTCTAAGAACCTTCTACGTTGTTACTTTCCCTACGTAGTGTCCTCCTGCGATGCCTTCATGTGCTTCTGCTAAAATTAGTGGTCTTTCTGCCTCCATAACGCATCTCCTCAGGATCTCATTAGGTCCCATCTTGTATAATTGTTTGGCTATAAGTGAAAAATATGCAGCGGGTACTACCATTTGTTTCTTCTAGATGATTGTATATTCACTAGGTGCCATTCATGTTGATAGGAATTGGACTATCTCAATGAAGTGGTCATCAACCCTTCTGATGGCCAACAATTGTGCATCTGGTAGTGTATCCTCCAAACTAGTAGGGTCCTCTCCATGCTCTAACCTAGACAAATGATTAGGTCCCTTGTTCATTCTCCCTGGCTTGACCACAATCTCAAAATCATATTCATGGAATAATAGTAGTCATCTACATATTCTTCCCCTCAACACTAGCTTGTTGACTAGGTATTTCAACGCAGAGTGATCAGTGAACATCTCAAAATGTCCTCCCAACAAGTAGTGTTGAAACTTATGCAGTGTGTACACCAAGGCTAAACCTTCTCTCTCAATGGTAGTGTAGTTTATCTCAACTGTAGATAGCTTCCTGCTAGCAAAGGATAACAGATGGTCAATATCTCATTCTCCTGGTTGTGATAACATTGTTCCTAGTGCAATAGATGAAGCATCGACATGTACATGAAATTCCTTGCGCCAATCTGGGAAAACCAAAATAGGCGCAGTAACCATTTTTTGTTTCAGTGTGTCGAAGCTCTGTTGACATTCCTCTGTCCATTGAAACTGATAATGTTTTCTCAGAAGCTTCTCCATGGGTGTTGTAATATGTGCATACCCTTAATGAACTTCTTGTAGTGTCTAGTATGTCTCAGTGCAGTGCACAACTGTCTGACTAAAGTAGGAGGGGGTAGACCAACAATAATGGAAATCTTGGACGGATCTACCAGCAACCCCTGCTTACACACAATATGACCCAACAAAACTCCAAAGGGTGAAAAGAAGATGCACTTCTTCAGATTTAGGGCAATCTGACATTGCCTGCACTTATCCAACATTAGTCTTAAACATTCAATATGATTTTGTAATAAGCTAAAAACAGTCCAATCATCAAAATATGCTTCCAAACATTTGTGTAAAAATTCCTTGAATGATTCTACCACCACCCTGGAAAATATGGTTGGTGCATTCTTCAATCCGAAAGGCATCACTATGTACTGGTAGGAACCCCATTCTGTTGCAAATGTGGTCTTGTGGTGATCTTCCTTGGTAATCCTGATCTGGTGATAACTTGAAAATCAATCTATAAAGGAATATACCTCCCGTCCTCCTACATTATCTAACACTTCATCTATAAACGATATAGGGAATGGGTCATGCCAACAAACATAATTCATCTTTCTGAGATATACACAGATCCTGATATATATTGTATTTTATCTTGTACCACCATAGGACTAATCCATTCTGACTCTTCCACAGGTTCTATGATTCCTGCTTCCAACATTTGGTCTAGTTCAATCTTAACTTTTTCCTTATATTTGGGATTCAATCTATAGGGTCTCTGCTTAACTGGCCTTGCATATGGTTTCAAGGGGATCTTCATCTCTCCCATGGGCCCTTTTATGCCCTTCATATTAGTGAACTTTATTGGTAACAAGTCCTGATATTCATGCAGCAATTATGTGATCTTATCAATGGTGGCATCATCCCAGTAATCTCCAACATTAGCAAGCTTAGGTGCTTGCTATGTTCCAATATTATCTTGAATTTGATCGGTTTTCCAATGAAAGGTAGTTCAACTCCTAGTCCTTATACATCTCTCTGTCCTTTTGTTTCTATGATGTTCACATTCCTAGGATCATCGTCTTCATCGACATTGATATTGTAACATCCTTGCAATTTTTGAAGAGGTGAAGTCCATTCATCCTCTTCTTGCTCCACAGGGAGGCTAGGTGCCTCCTCAAATATTTTTTGTATGAAAACCTATAAATCTTGATCCACCGTGGGATGTTGACTTTCAAATAAAAATGTATCTACAAAGTTCCAATTCGTACCATACCAATCTGAAGTGGTGAGGCGCAGTTCTTCTTGAAGATACCAATTAATAGGCATTGTGTCTAGAGTATTGATGAACTATGCACCCACTGTTCTTGAGGAATGCTTCTCCATGCCTCCTCATAACCTCACACAAGGTCCTTCAGACAAATTTGACATGTGTATGTAACTTCACATCCTTCAATGTTGTTTGAAAATTGCGTTGTCATCAAAGTGAGACATTGCATCCAGTCCGCGATGTTCTTTTTATGTGTCCCCCACCATCTTGGTGGAGTATATTTGAAAGAATCATCCAGTGCCAACAATCTCTGTTGTACTGGTACAACTTCCTCAAATTCTAGTAAGAACGTTTCTAAATGATTTAAACCATCAAAGGTGGGCAAGTTACTTACTTCTATGTCAATCCAGTGAACTTCCCTGGTCAATCTAGAACATCTCCACGTAGAAACTTCATACATTTTGTTCTACCAATTCTCCAGTGCTTCTTCCGAGTCTGATGAGCATGCATTATCACTTCTCTAGCTTAAATTCCCATCTTCTGTAGGTTTAATGTAATCCTTTTGTCTTGCTATCAATTTATATATATTCTCTAGCTCATATGCATGGTCATGTTCTCTGATAGGTTCTGTGTATCTTCGACCTTCATCAAGATCCAACGGAGCAATAGCCTTAAGGCCATCACCTTCGAATGTCATTCTTATTTTCTTTAATTCAACAATAGTGGAATTGTTGAAATCCCAATCAATTCCTAACAATGCAGGATAAGGACAATAATCATCAACTATCTCAATCACCTCGAAGTCCACAAATGTTCTTACCCCGTCGATGTCCACAGGGACATGTTCCATCCTACCAAAGGGGCTTACTGCCTGCTGATTAGCCATCCTAAGCCTGATAGGGGAATATATCAACTTAGGTTTTCCCATTAGTTCCCAGGTTTGCTTCGTCATAACATTAACCTCCGACCCTAAGTCGAGGACCACATAATATATATCATAATATCCAATTTGGGCATTAAGGTGTAGTTCCTTATTTGTCCTTATATTTTTGGATAGTTGATGTACTGCTTTATTCAGTAGAGGATCTACCCTTCCTATCTCATACTGTCTGATCAAATTTTGTAGTTCTTGTATGGATTTTTCATCCTTAATCAAATTAATGCAAGTACAAAAGAATTCCATAAGTCTGCTTACCTCTTTTCCTTCTCCAGGTGAAGCAGAATGATCAAAGGCTAGGGGCATTCCACATTCTCTCACTTCTGGTTGTGCCTTTGATGAAGAAGGATGATCTCTTCCAAACTCTTTTCTTGCCTCTTTAAATGTTTGCTTCTATTTTTTTGGATCAAACTCCTGTGTCTTCTCTGCAACTCTTTTAACTCCTGATTCTTCTGTAAGCTTCCCTGGGGTCGCCCTATCTTCTCCTATAGTAGTGCATCCTCTAGTTATAACGACGACTCTAGGATCCACTCCATGAGGTTATGTTGATATTAGTTGTACTTTTTGGTTCCCTCCTTGTATTTTCGGAAGTTTGGCTAACAACGCAGGACAATCTTCTATGACATGTTCAAATGAGTTGCAGTAACTACAAGTGGTACAAGGGTTCTGAAAGTCCCTTGCCAAGTGACCTGCCTGTGCGCAATTATAACAAATGATCTGACCTCAACCT
>SNQJ01S0088996.1:0-33326 GCA_010110895.2 Picea sitchensis | reverse complement strand
CCATAACCACTAAGGCAAGGGCAAAGAACGCGGTTAGAAACAAAAAGAATGCGAGGATGATCTCTCGTATGGAGAGAAACAAGTCGAAACCCCCCGTCAAAACCGAGCCCATCACGATAGGTGATGAATCTGATTCGAGTATTGAGCGTTTTCTCACCCAAGAGGGTTTCGGTGATGATGAACCTCCCTACGATTTCGTTGATAATTTGCCTCCGTATCTTCGAGACAATCCAGACTATCCTGGTATCAAGTCGCCTTTTGAGACCCGCGTTGAATCGTCAAACCCCTCCCCTGCTCAAAAGGTTGTTGTACCCTGTGACCAGTACAATGGGGGTTTTCCCACTTAATAGTAGCCATGTATACAAAATTGAGACAGAGCTAAGAGGAGTACAATGGGCCCTTCAATCCATCCATGCAGTATCCACTATGCCCCCACCATTAGAAGAACCAGAGTTAGGGGATGAGCCTGCCCAACTCCATAGAATAGCTGATGCAATCAAAGCTCGCCTTTGTCGAGCGCAAGAAAATAAAGAGCAGGACACAGTGGCCCTAAATTAATCACAACAGGAAATGGTAAAGCAACACTGAGTTACGCAGTAGGAGATGGATGACCTCCTCACCTAGTTCAAAGAGGAGAGAGAATAGATCTAACAAGAGAAATAGCAGTTTCTCGCAGAGCAGCTCGAAGTTGAAGAATCAGCCAGCAGAGCACTTCGCTCTGTGACAGGATTGGAGAAAAAGGTGGATGAACCAGTGGAGCATCAAGTCGTGTAGCTTGCGGAAGCTATCCGACAGCTTCAAAATAAAATCATATACCTAGAACTACAAACAGTGCCAAGAACCCCATAGGACATGTGAGACAAAAGAGAAGCCACTATCTAGAGCATAGTTGAGAGGATCAGAGCACTCACTCTAGAATGTAAACAACTTAGTAGTAGAAGTGCACACACCTATGAGTGACTTAATGAAGAACCTGAAATAAAGGTACTAGAGTCACAACTCCAGGAGGAAAATAATTAAGGAGCAACAGTACAGGTGTAGTCGAATCTCTTGTCAGTAGTTGAAAGGATGAAGTGATCCCAGGAACAACGCATTGTTCTACAGAAGTTCCATGCCATACAAAGGAAAGTCATGGAAGTGACTTAGAGGCTTCAACCAATCCAAGACGAAGCATGCCAACTGTTTGAGGAGATTGAAGGCCGAGGTGCAGAGCTGGAGCATGTAGTCATTGCAGTTGAGCAATGCTTAGAGGGAATTATCAATGAAGCATTTATCCAAGATTTTGTCATGAAGGATGCCTTGGCGCAACAGCAGGTCGAAGCAGCTTGAGTCAAGCTCGAGGATTTTGAAGCAGAGCTACCCATATCAGAGTGACTCGGGACGAGTCACAGGTGAGTGTTGAGGGCTTATTGGCCCTTGACCAAGTTTTGAGGATCATTGGTCATGTTTGACCTATTTTGGGACTTCGACAGGCTGTCGAAGGCAGAGCGCAAGTCAAAGCGGAGATCGTGGGATCTCGGCCCCTTGTTTAGGTATTTTTAGTTTTTGGGCTTATGTAACGGGTATGGGGATGTCATCCCATGGGTTTACGCATGTTTAGGCCCACCTTGTAATGTATAAATATATGTCTAGGAGATGTAATAAGCAATGAAAAGGATGATATAGGCATCTATGTGATGATATGATAAGTGCAAGTAGTAGTTGTACATGCTCTGTGCATACTATGAGAATCTTGCAAGGCTAAGTGCAAGTGGTTGTAAGAGATTGTGTAAAGGCTTTGTGTTGTGACCTAGCTCCAGGAAGGAGGATCTAGAGGAGTGCGTGCAGATCTCATGTCCTATGCAAAGTAGGATCTCGTGGCTCTGTGCATGTAGAAGATTGATAAAAGATAATAAAAGAGAAGAATATTTGGTAGACGTAGCCCCATGCTGGGGGTGAACCACATATATCCTGTGTTTCTATTCTTTGAGCGATGTATTGGTGTGTTTATGTGTTTACTTGATTAGTTCTTATTCTTAGTACTTGAATATACTAGATCTAGGTGAATATTGTGTTGATCTCTTTTTAGGATTTATCTGCATTGTGCATTAAGGATGAATACTAATTATATATAACTTCTAAGTGCTCTGTGAAGGTGTTACAATCATAGATCTATGTCCCAGCTAAGGTTGCAGACATTGGAGTCATGCAACCACCCCTTCCTCTACCTTGGCTGAGACTGCTGAGACTGCATCTACTTTGCAAGTGTTGTCGAAAGGGCCGATAGTTAGGGTTTTGTTGGTGTGTTGTTGAAGCGTTGAACCCCGGGTCTACCCTGTGCCAACAACAAAAATATAGGACTATTAAGATCCGCTCAGATTTCTGGCACTATTTTTATGGAAGTTGTTGATGATCTTTCGTTTGACTCCTGATGTGTTGTTGGTCCTTTATACTTACTGTGGCTATTTATATAAGTATCCTGCATTGAAATCAAGAATTGGTTGATTGACTGTTGATCTTCGGTTTGTAGGTGTCTTCATGCCCCTGAAATCTAGAACGAGGTTGAAACTATCTTCACAAAATATGCTTAATGTCCTCTCATACTGATTTCTTTGCTATATGTCCCTTTGAATTCTATTTCTGTCACAAAATATTTGGAATCACCTTGGCATTTTTACCTCATTCTCCCATAGTAAAATTCATCTCATTTTTTCTCATTCTTCACGGGTTTTCAGTCATCAAATAGTGTAATGGGGGGGAAATGTTGAGTTTTTATGGTTGCAGGGGTATCTGTTAGGGGCACGGGGCCCTTAAGGGACTACTTACAATAATTTGGGAAGAGTAATTTCTAATGGATATGAAGCATTGGGATAGGTTTCCTGTAGGGAGAGGAGAAGTGTAGGTGGAAAAGTGATCAGTATCGAGAGTGAGTTAGGCGGATTTCAGAGGGGGGGGTAGGCGGTGTGTGGTAATCTAAGTGGGGATGTGAAACGATGAGGGAGGTCACACAGTTGTCTTAGGTTGATGGATTTTTGGTTGTCATTGATTTCAACCATTTGAGAGTGATATTGTTTATTGATGTCAACCGTTAGTGATTGATGTTGATGTCAACCCTTGGAGAAAGTCCGGTAGCGAATTATGGTAGAACAAAGGTTTGGGTAATGGACCCAAGTTTGTTTGATGTATAATGGTATGATTTTTAATATATTTTAATGTAATACTATTCTATATGGGTAGTACATGTCATGCCATTTCTGGTGGTATGTGGAACATCACATAACTCCTCACGGCTAGAGAGTTATGGCCATGTGAAGTTGGAGAACCTAGTTTTGGGTAATGGAACTAAGTTTGTTTGATGTATAATGGTATGAATTTTGATATATTTGTAGGTAATACTATTATATATGGATACTACATGTCATTCAATTTCTAGTGTTAAGTAAAGTTTGATGAAAATGCTAGTCTCTTATTGTTAAAGTTAAGGAAGGTTTGCAAGTTGAGGTATAGGTTGGTGCATGATTGATGCACTTTTTTATGGTACAATTTGATTATAGGTTGTGGTATAGGTTGATGCATCGTTGATACATGTTTCTGGTTATTGGTACATGTTGTTTGGTGCAGGCTTATTGGTACAGGTTTACAACAATATATCTCACAGTGATAGTGTGAAAGTGGTTCCATTATTCTACTTATATGACAAGGAAATTGGATAGGGAAAGGCCAGGTGGTTGTAGCCACCTTCTGGTTGTAGCTGGAGAACATAGGGGGTTGTATCCTCCTTCTGGTTATAGCCAGAGAATTGGGGAGTTGGAGCTTCCCTTAGGTTGTAGCCTGAGAAACTAGGGGTTTGATCCTCCTTCCAGTTGCAGCTAGAAAACAAAGGAAGTTGGTGCTTCCAATGAATGTAATTCTTCAAGTCATATAAGAAAAATCATTCTTTGGTTTTCTCTCGCTTTGGGTTTCCACGTAAAAACACTGGTGTACTATGTATTTGTATGATTTTTCATTTCTTCATTGTTCATTTACTCTGCAAA
The DNA here is from genome assembly GCA_010110895.2 of Picea sitchensis. Classification (NCBI taxonomy): domain Eukaryota; kingdom Viridiplantae; phylum Streptophyta; class Pinopsida; order Pinales; family Pinaceae; genus Picea; species Picea sitchensis. Next base: position 29,313 of record SNQJ01S0088996.1, on the reverse strand, counting down.
TATTGTATGATAATGATCCATTGATATAACACTTGCATTATATGGTTAAAAAGGATTAGATTTCTCTATTACTGATTCAGCCCCCCTCTCAGTAATACAACAATTGGTATCAGAGTAGGTTCCTTTAGAAATCATTTTAACCACTGAAAGGTAGATCATGGAGAGAAAAAACATGTATAAACATGGAATACCACAGTTTGATGGACAGAAGTATGCCTTTTGGAGCATAAGGATGAAGACATATATACATGCACAAGGATTTGAAATTTGGCAATCAATTGTAGATGGATACACAACACCAGCAGTTCCATCGACAAATGAAAATGCTATGAAACTTGGTCAGAATAATTCCAAAGCTACAAATGCACTTCTGAATGGTCTTGGAGAATTGGTATTCACCAAAGTTGCACATTGTAAATCCGCTAAAGAGATTTGGGACAAACTTCGAAATATTTATGAAGGAGACTCAAAAGTCAAAGAAACAAAGCTTCAAACATATAGAGGTCAGTTCGAACAACTAAATATGAAGGAAGATGAGAACATTGCAGCTTACTTTTTACAAGTCCATGAAATAGTAAATGCAATCTTGGGATTGGGAGAAGAAATCAAATAATCTGTAATTGTTCAAAAGGTACTAAGATCTCTTCCTATGAGATTTGACCCTAAGATATCAGCACTAGAAGAAAGAGTAGATCTAAAATCAATAGGAATGGATGGACTACATGGAATATTCACAACAGATGAAATGAGAACTGAACAAGAAAATCCAGATATAAAAGAATAAACCTTCAAAGTGTTAGCACTCTGTAAATGTTTTTCGGCTAATAGACAAATGACAAAGGTAACTGTTTCAACCTACTTTAGAGCTAAGGAACTAGCCTACTTAAATTAGAGAGGTCTCTCTCATTTCACTTGATATATCTATGGAAATCTGTGGCTAGTTTTGGTTTGTTTTGGGGGGTTTTTATAAAGTTACTTTCCAAGAAGAGGAGGGACACTCAAGGCTATGGAGTTAAAATTCTAAAAATGAATGAAAACATTGACTAGACAATAGAACTCTCCATAGGATAAAGGCTAAATGAGGCAATGAATCTGAGTTGTAAATAATATTTGAAGAGTGTAAGAGGAAAGGGGAAAAACAAGTAACTGCATCAGAGAATTAATAAAATGAATTCTGAATTAGCTAGGAAGAAATACAGACAGTTTAAATTGTTTCAGTCGAGAGCGTCACAAGATGAGTTCTAGGCCTTTAACTCCACAATTTAAACAAACGAAAATGTAAATGGAATTAAATAAAACAGGAAATGCAAACAATGAAGGAAGACAAAACTCATATCATAGCCATTAGAATCTTTTCATAAACAGTTCAAAATGCTTCTGCATATGTATTCAATTCAGTCCTAGAAAACTTACAATAGAGTCCAAAACCACTAGAATTGTTCCCTTGCACTTCTTCCCATCCTTAATACACTCAGAACCTCTAATACTTATACAATTCAAGTTCCTTCAGTGTGCAACCAGTACAATAACTGAAATGAAATGTTTCATCTTCGAAAATGATTACAAATGATAGTTTTCAGAAAAAAAAAATGTTCCATGATCCCTCCAGATTCTTCTGATGCTCCAACTCCTTCCTCTGCCACGTTCTCTTTGAAATGTCACTTATACTCTTTCAAATCTAATTCATTTATCCATATTCTCATTAAACATTTTGGAATAATATGTTTGAATACAAATAATTCTCAAATATTTTCTATCCTATAGAAATTTCCATAATTTAATTCATGCCCGTGGTCTTTAAAACCATGTCTTGTTTTTCCCAATCTACCATTTCACTGTAAAAAACATTTGTTGTTACCATTTCGTTGTAAAAAACATTTACTGTGTTATGTTTTTTCCAATTTACGATTTCACTGACTGTGAAAAACATTTACTGTGTGTTTTTTCCAGTTTACCGTATTTGGTAAAATGCCTTTTATCTTCTTATTTTACTTCTGTAAATATTTGGATAAAGAATTATCCAAGTATTCATTCACGTGCATCTTCCCATTTAAATATTTTTCATGGAAATAAACATTAATTTCTTTAATTTGTAAAACTTAAATCTTACCTCTGTAAAACCTTTTTACCGTGAGGAGGCATTTCATTTATTAGAAATTCCATAATTCTTGTTGAAATGCACTCCTGGAAAAATGTCACACATTAAACATATGATAAATGGTGCATTTATTACATCGGGCTTGGGCTGGAGTGGTTTAATCCAAACTGTTTTTACCCCTGATATGGTCCACGTAAAAACACGTGTCCACGAAAGAAACCACAGAAGTTTTCCGCGGCCCGCCTTCACATAATTAACCTCCTCACTATTTCAATCCTCGATATGTATGTGTGCCCTCCATCCCACCTTTGACTTTTCCACATTATAAATTGAGATTCGTGCCCATGATTTGACATGATTCCATAAATTAAATATTGGATTAAATATTAATATAAATATTTTAATATAAAAATATTTATATTAATAATAATGAATGCTTTTACCACTTTCTAAGAACTTTGGGCATATGAGGCTTAACACATGACTTTGTGGATGGGATAAGGGTTCTTAATAAAAGGAATATTTTTATTTCAATGGGAATATGAAAATAAGGGTAAAAATGAATGAAGTGACGGAACCAAGGGATTTAGATGAGAATTTAGACTAGATATATGTTTGGGATATTTGCCAAATTTTTGTCTCATGGAGGACATGAATATTTTGGATGATCAGTCAAGTGAAGGATTTAGGTGATGGGATCTTGAGGGATCTGGTGAAAAAATTTGAAAATATGAGTGGAAAAATAGCACAAGGACAAAACGCTTTGGGAAAAATTAATACAAATTAGCGGGTGATAACACAAAGCATCCAAAAGGTCGAAGAAAAAGGGAAAGAAAAAAGAAAAATAACATAGAAGCAGTAGTGACATCTCAAAAGATGATGAAGAAGTGGCCAACTTTGTCAGAAGATTGAACAAGGGAACCAACGACAGGTATAGAGGTAAGCTTCCTTTGATTTGTTTTAATTGTGATGGTATTGGTCATTTTTCTAACAAATGTACTCATAAGAAAAAGACAAATGATGAAGGTTACTCAAATATAAAATAAACATATAAAGGCAAAAGAACCACAAAGAAAATTTTCAATAAAAGCTTATGCACCAAAGAATACATCTCATCATCAGATGAAGTCAATGACAGTGAGCTAGAAAAAGTTATATTCATGGTAGTAGAAGACTCTGATAAAGAAGACTCTGAAGAAGAATATGAAGATGCAGAAGAAGAATATGAAGAGGCAGAAGTAGAATATCAAGTGGTAGAATTTGACTACTGAGAAGATTTTTTGTGTTCCATAGAAGTTATCAGAAGAGAAAAGAAGAAAAACAAGAAACTACAAGCAAAACTAGACAAGAAAGAAGACATGCAGGAACTAGAACAAATGAACACAAATTTGAAGGTTCAAATTGAAGAAGATAAAATAATTGAAGAAGCACTCAAAGAACAACTAGAAGGAAGATATAGGATTATTGGAAATATGGAAGCATAAATTGTCACATGAAGAAAGGATCTTCAAAAGAAAAATATGCAGAACAACTCAAAAGTTTTGAATGACATTGTAATCATTCAAAAACCTCATCATGACAATTCTGGACTTGGATACAATCAGATAGAAAACGGATGAAGCTCCAAAACAACATAATAAGAAACATATCCAAAAATATATGTAGAAACAATCAAAGGGGATAGGAAGGTATACAAAGAAAATCACAGAGACACTCCTCCATCGAGAATATTCAAATTTCATAATCAATGACTGACAGAAACATATAGGCCTCAGAAAGAAGAAGGATTCATAAGAGTACCTCCTTTCAGAAGATATTCAACTCCCAAGTATCAAAATATATTTTTTGGTTTATTTTATGCATGTTATAATTTTGGACATAAAGTTATGAATTGTGGAGCTAATAACAGGAACATAAACAACTTTTAAAGCCATACACAAAAGGGTTATCCAAGAAGACCTAGTGAAACACAGAGAAGAAGTTACAACAGGTTTGAATCTTTGAGCACTAAAGTGGAATGCTACAAATGTAACAACTTTGGAAACATGGCCAAAGATTGCAGAATGACAGTCCCTCCTAGAGAACCACAAAAAAACAACAACAGTCACAGACAGGAACCTCAAAAAAGGACATGGATAAGAAAGCATAATCAATATAGCAATGAAGAATTCACATTCTCTCTACAATCTAAGAAAAATAAACATGGTTGGTATGTTGACAATGATTGTTCAAAACACATGACAGGCAATAGAGATAATTTTCCTACATTAAGAAAGGAAAGATATGGATCAGTTTCCTTCAGAAATGATGATTCAACTAAAATCATTGGAAAAGGCATAGTCAGAATTGGGAACAAGAATACCAAGGAAGAAAATGTTCTGTTAGTAAAAGATATGAAACAAAATATTCTAACTGTGAATCAAATATGTGACCAAGGTCATAAAGTTACTTTTGATTCACAAAAGTGTGAATCAAATATGTGATCAAGGTCATAAATTTACTTTTGATTCACAAAAGTGTGAGATAAGAAAAGAAAGTTTAGGAAAATTGATTGCAACAGTTGCGATAACTTCAAGGAACATATATGTATTAAGGGAAATTGGAAATGAAAAGTGTTTACTAGGAAAGGAAGATGAAATTTGGATATGTCATAAAATAATGGGTCACATACATTTTGATAACATTATCAAAGTCATCAAAAGGGAAGCAGTTAGAGAAATTCCCCAGATCACGAAACCAACCAAGACTTTATGCGAGCATTGTCAACAAGGAAAGAAAACAAAAAATAAGTTTAAATCAAAAGAATATTCAACGACAAGACCACTAGAAATTGTGCATATTGATCTAGTTGGACCAACTACAACAAATGGTTTAAAAGGTGAGAAATAATTTATGTTATTAGTTGATGATTATAAAAGAATGATTGCAGTTTTCTTTCTCATGAATAAGTCAGAAGCTTTTGAAAACTTCAAGGTCTACAAGGAAATGGTTGAAAATGAAATGGATTCAAAAATGAAATTCTTGAGATATGATAATGAAGGAGAGTTCACTTCAAAGGAGTTTATGGACTACTTAAACATGCATGGAATAAAAAGGAAATTATTTGTTGCTAGGACACCTCAACATAATGGAGTTGTTGAAAGAAAGAATAGGACAATACAGGAAATGGCTCGAACAATGCTAATGGATTCCAAATTGACAGATATCTTTTGGACACAGGAAGTGCATATAGAAGTTCACATTAAAAACAGATTAATGCTCAGAAAAAACACTGACAAAACTCTGTACGAGCTATGGAAAGGAAGACCAACAAATGTGAAACACTTCAGAGCTTTTGGAAGCAAATGCTACATCAAAAGAGAATATGGGAGAATGGGAAAGTTTGAATCTCGTGTGGACAAAGGAGTACTTGTTGGTTACTCAAGTACAAGGAAAGAATATGAGTTTTACAACTTGAGAATGAACAAATTTGTGGAAATCATCAACATAACAATTGATTAAACAAGTAGACAAGAATTAAAGGAAGAAGAAAATGAATCAATGGAACAGCTTTACGAAGAAGAAGTAGAAGATGAAAAATATGTAGAAGGGGAAGATGAAGAGGATCCAATAGAAGCATAAGAGAAAGTTCAGCAAGTGCCTCCAAATACACCTAGCAGATGAGTACAAAAGAATCATCCTTCATATCAGATTATCAGAAGCAAACATGCAGGAGTTGAGACTAGAAGAATAATTCGTTCACTAGAAAAAACACACCTAGTACTCTTATGTATGATTGAACCAACCTATTTTGAAGAGGCTAGCAAGGATGAATTTTTGAATAAGGCCATGGATGAAGAATTGGATCAAATAGAGAAAAATAACACTTGGGAATTGGTTCCAAGACCAAAGGATAAGAATGTGATCGACACAAAGTGGGTGTACATGAATAAATTGAATGAATATAGACAGGTTACAAGAAACAAATCTAGATTGGTATGTAAAGGATATGCATAGTTTAAAGGAATCGACTTTGAAGAGACATTTTCCCCCTTTTCCAGAATGGAAGAAATCTGATTGCTTTTAGCTTATGCATTCTCCAAAAATATTAGAGTGTATTAGATGGATGTAAAATCATATTTTCTGAATGGGGAACTTGAAGAAGAAGTCTACATTGAAAAACCAAAAGGATTTCAGCTATCAGAGAATGCAGATTATGTGTATAAATTAAAGAAGGCCTTGTATGGTCTAAAACAGGATCCTAGAGCATGGTACTCTAGACTGGATAAATATATACAATAGGCAGGGTTCAAAAAAGGAAGTGCAGACAACAACCTATACATCAAGGTAACTCAAGATAGTATTTTATTAATTGAAGTTTATGTTTATGATATTATTTTTGGAAGTATTGATGACAGATTAAGCCAGAAATGTGCAAAGGACATGCATAATGAATTTGAAATGTCATTACTTGGAGAACTATCCTTCTTTTTGGGTCTTCAGATACGTCAATTAAACCAAAGAATTTTTATTTCTCAAACCAAGTATATCATAGAAATGCTAAAGAGGTTTGGAATGGAAGATTGCAAACCAATTATCATTCCCATGCAAACCAGTTGCAAGTTGAGCAAAGATGATGATTCAAAGTCTACAGATCAGAGGCAATAGAAGTCAAGGATTAGTAGCCTAATATATGTGACAACTTCCAGACCAGATGTAATGCAGATAGTTGTACAAGTGGCATGATTTCAGAAAGCACCAAAGGAATCACATGTATTAGCAATGAAGAGGATTTTCAGATATCTCAAAGGAACATAAGAGTTTTTATTATGGCATCCAAAAGGAAAGGATCTATCACTTATTGCCTACACAGATGTAGATTCGGTAGGTTTCATTGATGACCGACGAAGCACCAGTGGAGAAGCATTCTACTTTGATGAGTATTTTGTATCATGGCTAAGAAAGAAACAATCATCCGTATATTTATCTATATCCAAGGCAGATTATACTGCAGTAGAAACATGTTGTACATGGGTTCTATGGATGAAACAAACTCTAACAAATATACAGGTTGAGTATGATGAGCCCATTCCAATCTATTGTGATAATACAAGCACCATTAGTATCTCAAAGAACCCGTTGATTCACTCCAAGACGAAGCACATTCCAATAAAGTATCACTTTCTATGGAAACAGGTTGCAGAAAAGAATATCAGAGTTGAATATGTGATCACAAAAGAACAAGTGCCATACATCTTTACAAAACCGCTTCCACGGGAAGTATTTGAGTATTTTCACCAGAGACTCGGAGTTATTTCTACTCCAAAATGAATGCTTTTGAATTATTATCTTATATGTCTTAGATTTACATGAGGAAGCACCATAAAGAGAACAGTTCAGGTCGAGAGATCAGGTGATTCAGTTAAGGGGAGTAGCCTTGAATGTAAATATACCTTTGCCATTGATGACAAAGGGGGAGATATTTATCATATGCACAATAAAAATGCTTGGAGAGAGAGAACAAAGGCATGCAGATAGGAGGATCAGCCCAAGGAGAGTTCAATCAGGGGGAGCATCCCCAAAGGGAGATACACTTTTATATTGATGTCAAAGGGGGAGAGATAGAAACATTGATGAGGAGTATAAGCATGAATGTTATCATCACTAAGTGTTTCCATCAATGCTGGTGTTGCCATCAATGCCTAAGGGGGATATTGTCAGATAGTTGTCTTAGTTTGATGGAAAGTTGGTATGGATTGTTGGTTGTCATTGATTTAAACCATTGGAGAGTGAAATTATATATTTATGTCAACCCTTGGAGAAAGTCTGATAGCACAAAGGTTTGGGTAATGGTCCCAAGTTTGTTTTGTGTATAATGGTATGAAATTTACTATATTTTAAGGTAAGACTATGCTATATGGGTAGTACATGTCATGCCATTTTAGGTGGTATGTGTAACATCACATAACTCCTCACGCTTATAAATTTATGGCCATGTGAAGTTGGAGAACCCAAGTTTGGGTAATGGACCCAAGTTTGTTTGATGTATAATGGTATTATTTTTGTTATATTTGCAGGTAATAATATTCTCTATGGATAGTACATATCATTCCATTTCTGGTGGTATGTGTAACGTCACATAATTCCTCATGGTTTGAGAGTTATGGCCTTATGAATTTATAGGACCCTCATATGTTGGCTTGAAGCCCCAAAAGGTCAAAGTAGTCAAAGTGGTTTAAGAGATTTTAGAAGGTAAATGATAAAGTGAAGTAATGAGTTTACTATAATTCAAAGTGAATACAAATTTTTTTATTTAAATAATAGAGTTAATGGAGAAGTTAGAAGTGGGTTAACCCTAAAATAAGGAAAGTGGATTAAGATGGTTAAAAGGTAACCCCTTGAGGAAGCTACATGAAAGTATAAATAAGAGGAAAGCCTCTCTAATTTCAATCACACTTGACAATATTGAATATATACAGTTGACTGAGGTAACCAAAGTATATATAAGCCGAACTTCAGAGGTAAGGTGAAGTGAAGAAGGCTGAAATTCAAGGGAGTATAAATTCTTTTGATGATTCTTTCTAAGGTATGTTCTTTACTGGTCATCTCATCATTTTCATAATAATTTTTTTTATAGAATGATTCAGACTGTGAAATTATGATTCCACTGAGAAAACATATCCAAGTAGTTTTGGTATGGATTTCATCTTATGGGTCGTTGTATTTTTGGAGTTACACTTCGTGGAAAATAGGGCATGTGGCTAGTCCTGAAACTAGTCTAAAATAGGTGTTTCGGGTAAAAACGTAATAGATTTTTCTAATAGATCCAAATTCATTAATACGAAATGTGTTGGTTAGAGTACAGTCTTTAGTATTCTGTGTACAATTTTTAGATCCATATAACAAAAATTTCGTGCAGGGCACGCTCTACAAGTTCGCTCTCTAGAATAAGCCAGAATTCAACAAGGTATTCTAATTTTTCTATAACTCCTTTTCTGAGAGGTTCTAGGTACTGACACTTGGAGGAATTGCATAAAACACACTAAAGAACATTGTGTACTAGTTTTTGATATCTTTATTCATTACAGGTACATAGTTATGATTATTTCAAGTTAGGGTTGTTGACTAATGCAAAACTAGACATGTGAGACTAAAGTAAAGTTTGATGAAAATGCTAGTCTCTTGTTGTTAAAGTTAAGGAAGGTTTGCAGGTTGAGGTATAGGTTGGTGCATGGTTTATGCACTTGTTTATGGTACAAGTTGATTACAGGTTGAGGTACAGGTTGATTCTTGGTTGATACATGGTTCAGGTTATTGGTACAGGTTGTTTGGTACAGGCTTATTGGTACAAGTTTACGATAGTATGTATCACAATGATAGTTTGTTAGTGGTTCCATCATTCTACTTATATGGCAGGGAAGTTGGACGGGACAAGGACATGTTGTTGTAGATAACTTCCAATTGCAGCCGGAGGGGGTTGTAGCCTCCTTCTGGTTGTAGCCAGGGAATTGGGGAGTTGGAGCTTCCCTAAGGTTGTAGCCTGAGAAACTAGGGGGATGGAGCCTCCTTCCAGTTGCAACTAGAAAACAAAGGAATTTTGTGCGTCCAATGAATGTAATTCTTGAAGACATTTAAGAAAAATAATTATGTGGTTTTCTCCTGCTTTGGGTTTCCATGTAAAAACACTGGTGTATTGTGTATGTGTATGATTGTTCATTTTTTCATTATTTATTTACTCTACAAATATTGGATGGTAATTCTACATTGATATAGCACTTGCATTATATGATTAAAAAGGATTATATTTCTCTATTACTGATTCACCCCCCTTCTCAGTAATCCAACAGAGGGAGTGCCACGTTAGGTGGGGCCGGAGATGGGGAAAAGAACTTTTTGGACCCCCCTCCACCAATAAAGGTATGTAGGTTGGGGGGGCGAAAAAAAATGAGGGTTGTCGATCTGGAGGAGGGACGATGTTGCTGTGGAAAATATGCATGGAATTTATGCGCTACAAGACAAACTGTCTTGTCAATTTTCCAAATTTGGTTTAACATAACAAATGCAAGTAAATTACAAAACCAAACTGCACCAATTTATACATGAAGATACCTCTAGACCTTGACAATGGTGCTTTGATATACACAAAAATTGTATTACGATAGACTACACACCTGCCCACTAAAGGGGATCAAACATGTAATTTTCCAGTGCAATAAGTAAATGTTGTATATTCACTTTTTTAACACATGCTGCTAGACCAAAAATGTATTTCAACAATCAACAATCTGCGCAAAAAAATAATTCACCTAGGACAAAATATAAGGTTCCATCCTGGAATGTCACCGTGGAGTGGAAGATGAAGTTTTTCTTTAGTGTCAAGTGCAACATTATGCCTTGCCCCTCTTTTGATCTAGATGTCGGTCTAAAGCACAAGATATACCATTGGAAATATGCTCTTGAGAACTATGCCTTGAAAACACCTGTAACTTAATCTAAACTGAATTTTTTATGCAAAAAATCTCCCAAAGATCCATAATTTGTTTTGGCCATCAGAATTCAAAAACTAAATGGTTTCTTGGATCAACAAACCTTTAGGCTGTGACACCCAATGATTCATAGGATAAACCTTACCAACATATTTCTAAAATAGATAATTGAAAAAACAGGTTACCTATATTTATAGGACCGTAATAGTGGCTCCAATGGGGATGGCATCCTCCCAGTGAGGTGCCAAAGAACATCGTAGACTAGTAGCCTGATCCATTGGGCTAATCCCAAGACTACAATATGCTATGCAATAAAACCTTTGAAACTAATAAGCAATTGATAATCTGCTCCAATCCTCAACTGAATCAAAATCACTCTAAAATTTGAACTATACTCTAAAGTTGAAAGCTATGATGCAAACCGAAATTGAAAAGAATGCTAAAAAAGTAGAGCTTATTTATGTACACAACCCTACTCTAGTATGGCGAAGATAACTGTTGAATCAAGTGATCTTAAATTACCAGTAAATCCATTCAAGTAGTTTCTCACATAATTGGACTGCTTGATTGTGCATGGTCAGAGTAAACACTAGAATTTGTGATGGCAAGGTCAACTCATAATACTTTTTCTTGTCATAGTCGAGGAACTACTGTGAAATTAAATTGAAAATTATTTTCATATATTTAGCCATAGGGTCATAGAAATCATGGTTGTTAAAATTTGTTTGTCCATCTCCCAAATCAAAGGGAGAAGGTATCCATGTGAAATCTTGCTTCTGCTGACATAAAACTTCACAAAAAAAACTTAGAATTGGAGGAATTTGAGGTGTTTCCTGAACTTCTAAATCTTTTAGCTACATTTCCATATCTTTGGAAAAATCATCCAAAAATTGAATCTTGGATTTTGAGCTACATTTCCAGGACTTTAAATAAGAAGATAAACATGCAGAAAAGTTTTCATCACCTCCATATTTAATGCATATATTGTTCCATTCCATAAAGCTTTGAATCGAAGGAGAGTTTGCCACAAACTTTGTCCCCTCCATCCATGTTTCCAAAAAGACAATCCAGAAAGCTGTAATAGTTCTAATAGATCCAACAAGAAAACTTTCATCCCAACTTTTACACTTTCCTTGGAACGAATCCTGAAAAACTCTAAGGAAAACATCTTCATGTTTGACTCTAAGAAGCTCAGTGAAATCACAAAATATTGATGAATGTTTCCAAGTAAAACTCAGATCATCTCCATTAAATTTTCAACCATTTCTCAAAAAATATTCATCCTTGGGTAAAGGATTCAGGAAACCATAAATCTGTGAAAAATCTAAAGATGCATACCTTGAAATGATAGTACCAACTTCTAAGTTCTTCATTAGCCCAGTGGATTCATTAGTGAATGCCTCAAACAATGAATCTTTCTAACAGTGGAGTCACCATGATATTATTTCATCTAGATATAACTAAAAATGAAGTCGTCAGGTGGATGATTTCATCCTTCCTATGTCTGATCGCTATCCACCATCAACACTCAGATCTAAAAACTTGTTACTCTTTCCTGAGGGAGATTAACCTTTCGTTCCCCAGTATGGTCGCCACTATGTTATCGCTTTGTAATTTATTAAGGCAATGAAATAAATGACAGAGGTAACCACAAAACCACTTTGGAAGTTGGGATCCATCCGTACTAGCTTCAGAGAGGGGTCTCTTTGTAAGATTTAGATTTGTTTAGGTTAAAATATTAGGCTAGTTATGATAGTTTGGGATTTGTTTTTTTGATTTGAATTGTTTGGTTGGAACAATGAAGATGGGCCATTGGGAAAATGGAGTCACAGTTTTGAATTGATCAAATATAAGGTATAACAAGCTAATATTACAGGGTCGGGTAGGAAAATTCACTCGATCCTCAAAGATTTAAGGTATGGATGAGATGAAAAGGTATAGAAATCCAATAAAAAAAAGAGAATTTAAGAATTCTGATTTTAATCTTTAGTGGAAAACACAAAAAATATTATTAAGCCAAAGACAGAGTGTACATTTAAACAAATGCATCCCTTTATCTTCTTAGAATAATTCATAATTTAGGAAACAATAGTGATAACAGAAGAAAACAAATTAACAAGGAAAAATGCACATCATCAATAAAGTTGACACAAGCATCCTGTAATAATTGCACTATATTACTAGAAAATCTGATCAATGGTGTCTCTGTGGGATTCTTTACAATACTAGTCCTATCCTTCAAAATGAATCCCAACCCTTCATACTTCGAAATGAGAAGTATTTATAAATGCATTTACAAAATATCATGTCATAATTGATGAGGATATATTTTAGGAATATCTAAACTAACATCTATCTCTAATCACAAGAATATAGGATTGTTAAGATCCGCTCAGATTTCTATCAGTATTTTTATGGAAGTTGTTGATGATTTGTCCTTTGACTCATGTTGTGTTGTTGGTCCTTGCTGCTAACTGTGGCTATTTCTACAAGTATCATGCATTGAAATATGGAATTGGTTGATTGATTTTTTATATTCTACTGCTAGGTGTATTCATGCCCCTAAAATCTAGAACAAGGTTGAAACTATCTCCACAAAATCTGCTTGTTATCCTCTCATATTGATTTCTTTTCCATCTGTCCCTTTGAATTTTATTTCTGTCATAAAAATATTTGGAATCACCTTGGCATTTTTACCTCAGTCTTCCATCGTAAAATGAATTTCTTTTTGGCTCAGTCTTCATGGGTTTTCAATCATCAAATAATGTAATGGGGGGAAATGTTAAGTTTTTATGGTTGCAGGGATATCTGTTAGTAGCGCAGGACCATTAAGGGACTACTTACTATAATTGGGGAAGAGTAATGTCTAACGGATAGGAGGAGTGGGGACAAGTGTTGTGTAGGGAGAGGAAGAGTGTATGCGGGAAAGTGAGTGGTATCGGGAGTGAGTTAGGATGATTTCAGAGGGGGGGTAGGTGATGTGTGGTAATCTNGGGGGGTGAAACAGTGAGGGAGTGCCACGTTAGGTGGGGTTGGAGTGGGGGAAAACAACTTTTCGTACCCCCCTTCACCGATAAAGGTATGTAGGTTGGGGGGGGAGAAAACAAATGAGGTTCGTCGATCAAAAGGAGGGACAATGCCGCCAGGGAAAATCTGCATGGAATTTATGCACTACAAGACAAACTATTTTATCAATTTTCCAATTTTCCAATTTTGGTTTAACATAACAACATGCAAGGAAATTACAAAACCAAATTGCACCAATTTCTACATGAAGACACCTATAGAACGTGACAATGGTGCTTTGATCCGCACAAAAAATGTATGCCTCCACTATAGGGGTTCAAACATTTAATTTTCTAGTGCAATAAGTAAATATTGGATCTTCACTTTTTTAACACATGTTGTTAGACCAAAAATTTCTTTCAACAATCAACAATCTGCGCAAAAAAATAATTCACCTAGGCCAAAATATAAGGTTCCATCCTGGAATGTCATCATGGAGTGGAATGTGATGGTCTTATTTAGTGTAGTGAAACATTCTAGCCTACCCTTCTTTTGATCTAGATGTCGTTCTGAAGCACAAGTTATACCATTGGAAAGATGCTCTTGAGAACTATGCCATGAAAACACCTACAATCTGATCTAAACCAAATTTTGTATGTAAACAAATATCCCACATATCCATACTTGTTTTTGGCCATCAGACTTCAAAAACTAAATGGTTTCTTGGATCAAAAAACATTTAGGCTATGGCACCCAATGATTCATAGGCTAAACCTTACCAACAGATTTCCAAAATAGATAATTGAACAAACAGATTACCTATATTTATAGGACCTTGATAGGGAGAATGGGGATGAATACAATTATCCTTGGGAAGAGTGAGAGTCCAACAAGAAAGAGAGAATAAGGGAAATTCATGTGTAGAATGGGGACAATTTTAACATGGATATTTGAAGTAGCAAGGGAGGATTTGAGTGTTGGGAAGAGCACCAACCATGTTGTTCCTGAAGGATTTTGTTGTTTGGTTGTGATTTATGTTGAGAAAGAGGTTTGTGTTCCTGTAAAATGGGATGTAATAATGTAGTGTGTATTCCTATTGAGGAAATGGATGAAGAGAATTGTGAATGTTGTTGTGAGCACTCTTGAAGTGGCTGAGATTTCTTGAAGTCCCCAACTGAGATATTCCTAGCCAATCGAGTGTACGTCAAGCCCTGATAAACAAGTGGTACAACCTAAGGGACTATGAGCAGTGAAGGATCTACAATCCTTGGGTTGTACAGGTTTTGGGAAAGAGAGTTGGAGGATTGGAACTATTGTGTGTGGAGAGTAAACAGTTAAGAGGACCAGATCTCCTTGTGGACTCATAACCTTGACTTAGGGGTGGTTTTTTATTGAGAGAAAATGAACAACAACACCTATGGTTAGGAGGTTCATCCTTCATGCACAACCAGTTGGTTAACTATTAACAGATAATTTTTATGTTGTTTTTATAATGATATTATGTTGTGTAATTGTTTTATATGAATGTTGTATGTTTGTTTTTTTTCTTGAAGAATTGCATTGATGGTTTTTATTTATGATGTAGATTCCTTTAGAATTATGGTCTCATAAATGGTAAAATTTGTTTGTAATCTATAGTTGGTAAGCTACATGAAATTAATCAGAATAAAATAATAATTTCATATGTGTAGTCCACATGCAATGTTCCTCAGTTTGACTAGGGTACATTGCATTCAATTGTATCATCCTGTTGTACATTGTGAACAACCTTCATTATTTCTCCACTGTGGAGAAAATATCTATACATGTGATCTTCCTCACAACCCCAACATTTAATAGTCTCTTGTCTTGGTCTTTTCCCCAACATTTCTAACATTTTAGGTTCATTTTGAGTTGGTTGTCCGTAAGAAATATTTATGAGGAATGGTGTATTTTATCCTTTCTTTATTTTCTCTATATTACTTTTCTTATTGTCCACCCAATCCCTCTAAAAGGTTTATCCTAATCTATGATAAGCATAAAGTCACTTGGCTCTCCTTATTACTTCCTCCAATGTCTTGGGATAATCATATCATATATTATCATTGTAGATTGAAGGTAACCCACTTAGGAACCTTTAAATTTTGATCTGCTCATCCTTTATGGAGTCAACATACCTCAACATATCTAAGAATCCTCTCTCATACTCATCAATTGTTGGCATAGGGGAAGACCCAGGATTCACTCTAACAATGCACCAACAAACCCTAACTATTGGCCCTTTCGGAAACACTTGCGAAGCAGATGAAGTCTCACCCGAAGTAGAAATAGTGGGTTGTAGGACACAGGTGTCTACAACCAGGGGAAATGCAAAGTGATTCCATAACAAAAATGCAATGTAACCTAGATATTCTTAACCCTACTATGCATAGATGATTTTAGGGGCTAAATTTCACAAATGGGCTAATTTTCCATGGTTTTTCCCAAAAAACTATTCGCCAATTTCCATTTTTTCTAAAAATTATTCACCCAAATTCCATAGAATAAAATTGTTTTACCTTACAAATTGCCAAAATTTTGTAGAAACTATATAAAATCCTTAGAAATTAGAATATTTTTACAAATATATTTCCAAACATTTTACGTTGTGCATATTAAGGGCTAGTAATATTAGCCCATGTATTTACATTTAATATAAATTTCCATCCTTAAAATCATCCATGCTACTATGTTAGCTTCGTGAAGTTAGATATATCTCATTGTCTTCAATAGGAACAATAACAATGCATAACAGTATAATAGATAGAAAATAGCACAACATCAACCACAAAGAACAACAATATTTACGTGGTTCACCCTCTCCCTAGGGCTACATCCACATAACTGTGTTTCTTGATATATTAGATGAAAACATATAGTTCTATATGTGCACTTAGATGCATATCCTCTCTCTCTCTCTTCCTCTCTTTCTCCTCTCCTTGCACACCCAGTTGCAGGGTTGATCTTCAAACCTAATTGAAGATCCAGAATACAGAATACTCTTACAACCACAATACTTCTATCTCAATATTATTCTCACCAACAATAATAGTAACAACCCTCTCAACTCTTCTAGACCTTTATTTATACATTTCATGACTCTTAGACAACCTTAGACCGGAGCCTAGGTGTCAAAACCCTAGGTGCTAAAGCCCTAGGTTCCAAAACCCTAGGTCCACATAACTCACACTTTAAGGACTTCGCCAACTTGTCCTTCCTTCTTTTCCATGAGGTGCTCCAAAGCACTTGTTGGTGTCTTCTTCCTCTTGCTAAGTTGTCCACGATCCATCTTTTTTTTTTTTTTTTNCTTTTCCTTTACCTCATTCCTTATTTTATGCTTCTTTAACCGCTTTGACCCCTCCTTGGTTTGTGTGCTTCCCACGTAGTTCATACTTTGTCTTTATTCTTCTTTAATCTTGGCTTTCTTCCTTAGTACAAAACCAAGGGCCAACAAGCCCCCAACCCTCACATGTGACTCATCCTAAGTCATTGTAGGGTTGAACCTTCTGTATTAATTTGACTGCAAACTGCACGAAGAACCATGTGCTTTCTACTCTGTCGCTCCACATCTTGTACAGACTGTCTTTTATGTGTCTAGTACCCAATTTCAACTACACTTGGTACCTAGATGCTTCTTACTTTTCTTTTACTAAGAGTTGTGAGGTAGTTGGTTGTCACAGTACAGCTTCAACTAACTCCCATTTACTAAACCATCCCTCCATTCTCCATTAAGAGTATTCAACTGTGCAACTCCTCCTTGTGTAACATAGGCAACTTCGAATGGTCTGAGTCAATGTGTCATGAACTTCCCTGGATGCTTCATGAACTTGTTGTCATATAACAGTACCAAATCTCCTTGCTTAAATTATTTATTCTTGATATGTGTGTCATGGTAAGCCTTTTATCGTTCTTTTTGTACCTTCTAATGAAATATTGCAATGAACCTGTCTTCCTCTACTTCCATCAACTACGTGATCCTGTCTTGAACAACACCGGTGTCATCCATACCTGTAAATGTTGCAATTATTAAACTGTGAACCAAGTATTCCATAGGTACCACTGCTTCCAAGCCATAAACTAAATCAAAGGGAGTCTATGTTGTTAACTTTTTGCAAGTAGTTCTATACACCCATAACACTGTTGGAATTCTAAAATCCCAATCATCTTTGTTAACACTGCAAATTTTAGTCAGCGTTGTTTCCAAGATCTTGTTGAAAGATTTGACTGTGCCATTCTCCTATGAGTGGTATGAAGTTCTCTTCTGATAGTCAACATCAAACTCCTGAGTCAAGGCTTCAATAGTTTTGTTGATGAAGTATGTGCATTGATCACTCATAAGGATCTTTGAGCATCCAAATATGGTTATGATATCCTCAAAGATGAATCATGCGGCGGTGGCTGCACTACAATCCTTAACTTCTCTTGCTTCTGCCCATCTGGTCAAATATTTTGTAGCAGTGATAATGTATCAAACTCCTGTGTGCTTTCCTGGTGGGTTGATAGGTCCCACAAACTCAATATCCCATTCCTCAAATGTCTGTAAAGTTAGATAAGGTGTTAAAGGCATCTCATCCCTTCTAGAAGGCTTCCCTATCATTTTCCATACATCGCAGGCTTTGTAGTATTCCTTAGCATCCTTGTGTAAAGTAGGCCACTAGAGGCCAACTCTGAGAAACTTTTGCGTTGATTCTTTCCCTATATAATGTCCTCCTATGATGTCTTCATGTGCTTCTGAAAGAATCAATGGTCTTTCTGCCTCCATAACGCATCTCCTCAAGATCTCATCTGGTCCCATATTACATAGTTGTTCATCTATAAGTTGAAAATATGCAACGCGGACTACCAACTGTTTCTTTTGGATAACTGTATATGCGCATGGTGACATTCCTTTGTAAAGGAACTAGACTATCTCAGCGAAATGATCATCGAATTTTCTGATGTCCAACAACTATGCATCTAGTAGTGTATCATCCAAGATGGTAGGTTTATCTCCATGTTCTAACCTTGATAAGTGGTTAGGTCCCTTATTCATTCTCCCTGTCTTGAACATGATCTCAAAGTCATATTCCTGGAATAATAATATCCATCTGCATATTCTTCCCCCCAACATTGGCTTGTTGACTAAGTACTTCAATGCATAATGATTAGTGAAAAGAGGCATGGAATTCAAGATGCAGTGAGACTCAATACTTCCCTTGGTTTGGGATATAGGTGAAGGATGAGTGGAAGCAAACGGGAAACTGGATCTGGTTCCAGGGGGACGACTAGACATTGGTTAAATTGTGCCAAAGGCGTGACAAAGTGGAAAAACTCAGAGATCAAGGGTAAATGGATTGTGGGATACTCAAGGTTTATGGATGATATCAACATGAGTAGAGAATAGTGAATGCCCCAACCAAGGCCACATGGGTTTCTTTGCCAGAAAAAGAAGGTCGCCAAGGGAGACAACAAAAATCTATGTAAATGTTGGAAAACAAAGGCTTTATACAATTACAAAATAAATAAAGAATAATTTGGGATGAGTGTATAGATATAGAAATGGGTGCCCTAGTGCAAGATGGCTTGGCCTGTGAGGGTGCAAGTTGTGTGGAGAACTGGTGGAGGGCGGGGGGGCCATGGGTGGGTTTCTGTATGAGGTAAATGAATGGAGGTAAATCTGCAAATGGGAAAACTGATTGTGGCTGAAATGGAGGGTTAATGATACTGCAGAGGTGCAGTCAAAATAGAACAGTGATGAGAGAACCTGGGAGTCCATTGGGAAAGCTAGCAAAATGATGAGAAGAAGTATGTGGATGATTCTCGAAAATGCGTAAGACTATAGGGACTCCCATCCCTAGGGGGTGAAAGAAACATGAGATTCAAAGTACCAAGGGGAACTATGAATGGGACAACTCATGTGGGGGAGATTTCTATTGGGTGATAGTACCAAAATGCAATAGAGATGACAGTACTACAGAGCCAGATGTAGGGACCCTAAAGGTGAATTTCAGAGGGTGTGACTGGGAAATGCAATTGGTATTCAGAGGGACTGATTACATGCTAGTGTTGAACATATACCTAAAGGGGTTGCACTGGTTGTGATGATTGAGTACCTGCACACATTAAAACTGAATACCCGACGTGAACAATATCTGATGATAAAGAACATATAACAAGTATTTGATAATTTTGAACATGAGCATGCATACATGGACCTGATGTGAGAAGAAGGCTCCTATATATGGGTGGTTGGACCACAATGCCACTTCATTTTCACTGACACGATTGGTGTTCTGGCGAGAGTGTTGTGAGGTTATCTGGAATATTATGAGAGATTAGGGTTACCGATCAGGTGGGTAAAAGACATCTTGTGAGAGGAAAAGTGCTTGATGATGGAGCACATTCCATGAGAAATCAGGGGTAGTGAGTTCCTCTAGGATATCTTCGTTGCAGTGATAAATGCGAGAATATAGGGGATTTGTGGAAGTGACATGGATGAATTTCATAGTAATTTTCATCCAGTGGTGAAGATGTAGAGGGGATATCAAAACCATGGGGAAATGGCTCGCTTGACATAAACTATATGTACAGACACTGTGGGAGGTAAACGGTGGTAGGGAGTAAGATTTCCTGGGGGAAATGAACCGAAGAATTGGGAGGATTTGGAAAAAAATCCTCAGACAGTCTATCCATGAACCATGGAGGGGTGGGAAGTGACTCAGGTTTAGGGGAGGTGATGTGAATAGTATCTGGAGAAGGGATAGGGGGAATCACTTGTATCACATGAAGTGAGGTGGTTGGAGGATTTTTAATAAGGGTCATTTGACGACGCCTATATTCAATGATCAAAGGACACTGATACGTGAAATGATCAAGTGATTCACAAAGAGAGAAAGGGAATCTCATTAATTCGATGACTGAGTTCGAGACATAATGGATGTCAGTGACATGGGTACCCAAAGGTGTTGGTGGAGAGGTCTCTTTTTGAATGGTTTGGCATACTATCGTCAATATCTGGCGAAACTGAGGTAGAGTTGGGAAATGATGGGTATAGTGGCCATACTATGAACATATGGCACATGTGAATTTGGGTCGCAACCCTTTACTTCCTGTAGTAGGGGATGGTGTGGTAGTATTAGGTGGGATTGGTGAAGGGATGAGTGATGTAGTTTCTCGAGGGAGTTGGATCAGATTGTGTAACTTGGGGAGAGAAGGACATCGATAAGTGGGGTGTCCCTCTCTCTCGTAGAGTGCACAAGGAGGTTGAACTCGGGGAGGAAGTGGATTGGTGGGCTCTTTCTTCTTCCGTCTGCCCCTAGTCGTAGCGGTCGTGTTAGCAAGTGGGGGTGAAGGTGGTGTGGCCGGAGTTAGTACTGGAATCTACATCGGGATTCCCTCTATTTGGGGAGGGAGGGATGGTTGAGGAACCATCACGAGTGGGTGTAGATACCATAACAGAATGGTGAGCACCGTGTTGGGAAGGGTAAGCGTTGTGGCTACCTGAAATGCTTGTACGCCCGATGGGGGGTAGAAGAAATGGATTTGAGTGATGATTTAAGGGATTGTTTCCCAAACTGGGATTTTCCCTTGGGGAAGGCTGAAATCGGGCATAAGTGGTGTCATAGAGTTCTCAGTTAATTCCTGAGGTAGAAGTTATTCAAATGGTGGGACGTCGAGGGGTGGAGAAGCCTCAGCGGGAGGAATGGTATCTCCAGTTTCAGTTCCATTAGAAGATATTACACACACATGTATTGAGGGGTGTATGAGCGATGGTGCTCCATGGTATGCCCCCATCAAGGATGGGTCTTTGAACATTTTGGGGCCCATATACAAGAGTGGATACGCGTTGGAACTAGTGTGGACAAGAGGTAAGAGGTTATCGATGTTGGAGGAGTGGTTAGGCTCGTAATGTGAAACTTGGTTGATGGTAATGATTTTCCCGTTGTGGGAGAACATCATCATTCGAAACATGGAAGAGGCCACGACCTTCATAGCTTACATGTATCTACATCCAATCAATATGTTGTAATTGAGTGGGGCATTGATAAACTCAATGTCGATAAGGATGGTTTTTCCTCCGATTTCAATAGGCACATTTTGGAAGAGCCCTTCAAGAGAGGATGGTCATCCATCATAAGCTCTCGAAGTGATGGAAGATGGTATGAGTTTAGGAGAGCCAAGTTTCTTCCATACAAGTTTGGGCATGATGCATGTGAATGCATCTTCATCAATGATACATTGATGAACCGTGATGTTCTGAATCTTAACTGGTATTTGGAATGCTAGCAAAGAGGGGAGACGAGGTTCCCCACAATCTAGATCAAATGTGATGAGTCTAGTATCAGTTGGGTTGACTGCCCCCAAGGAAAAAAGTAAGGATTTCCGTTGATTTGGACAGGTTTGGAGGACCTCCAATACTGACATGGCTACAAGAGATTGTGACAAGTCATCGAACAAACTGTAATTGTGTGCCGCCCTAGACTGAGCATTGTTGACATTTTGTCATGACGGGATGTGAGGGATATGAATGGTGGGTTCAGTGTTAGGGTGGGGAATCATCAAAGGTTGTCTGGTTGTAGCTGGAGCTACTTCCGAAGTGGTGGGAGTATATTGAGGGGGTGCACTATATTGGCGACTGCACATTTGCAGAAGAATTTCTTCTTCGCTAGTTAAGAGGATATTGCGATCTGTCGGGTTTCTAGGGTTTTGATATTGTCCCATATATGGTGGGGAAGGATGCATATTCTATTGGGTATTCATCACACCATTGTGTCGAATGGAGTTTTTCAACACAGCTAGGGGTGGTTTTTGCAAATTTTGTTGTGGGGCTTGCCGAGGGGCAGGCGATATTGGAGGATGTGGCACATTCATGGAATATTTCATCCATTTGAAGTCGGCAATTTGGGGGCTATGGTAATTATAATGACCATGATCACCACAAAGGGCACAATAGAAATCCATCCGGAGTTTGTTATTGTTGTTCCTCCCTTGGCGTTTGTTTTTATTGTCCCCTTGGGGATTTTAGTTACCCTGGTTTTGGTTTCCCCCAGCAGTTTGGTTTTGTTGGCGGTTATTCCTGCCTGGTCCTAGGTTATTAGTGTTTCATTTTTTTCCTTTCTTCTTGGCATTATTCGACTGATGGGTCAGATTTTTCATATTCATTTGTTCAAAATTTTTAAATTTCTGAATGGGGGAGGGATGAAAAAAGTTAACCCCAACGTGTGGTTTTCCTTGTGGAGGAGAAATTGGTTTTGGAGGGCTAGGAAATGGAAAATATGGATTATTTTGTGGCAATAGCCTGGAGGGACCATAGGAAGGCATAGCGCTTTCACTAATGCCCATGTTATAAGCCAAGGTAGAGGGGGTACATGAACTTGGTTGAGAGGTCAGGCGCATCATGGGTGTCGGAAAGAGTCCACTTATGGGTGGAGCGGGGGGCCATAGGAGATGGTTGTTGGTAAGGGGGAGGAGGGTAGTAAGATGGACCTCCATACATCGGTGGATATTGGGGTGTACCATAAATGGGTGGTGGTTGTATGTATAGATTATGGTGTGTTATGGTACCGATTAATCCATCTACCGTGTGAGACATCCCAGATTTGTCTTGGCCAAATGGTACGGGTCTCGGGGTGTCAGGTAATACTGTGTATAAGTAACCTGACTGAGCATAAATGAGGTCGTACTATTGAGCCTTGTTGATGGCTTCCTCTTCAGTTTGGGGGAAGGTGGAGGCCACATCTTTGGCAAGGATAGAGATGAGTGATCTGAGAAACCAATCAAGGCATTTTTTTTTGTTGTTTTCTTCTTTTCATAAACTACGTCACCGACGCCATTCATGAATGTGGTCGGCGATATGCATGGCTGAGGTTTGTTTACACTCAAAGAGAAATTCTAGACCATTTTCATAATGAACTCGTAGTTGAAAGAAGGTCAAAAATGTTTTGTCCAAGGATTCAAAAGTCACATGGGAACCTGATTTTTTGTCCACATACCATTTGGCTGATGGACTTGTGAGTGTGCTCTGAAATAACCTTAAATGGATGGAGTCATCCCTGATGTTGTTTGAAGAGCACCATAAGTGGAATTTCATGACATGGTTGGTGGGATCTTCCCCCGATTTCCCTTGAAACTTGGGAATGTCTGAAGGTATCTTGGAAGGCATATTGGGCCATGTGGGGTCATGAAATATAGGTTCATTCATGAGATTTCTTAGATTAGTTATGTTGAGGGAGGCCAAATATGGCATGTGGGGTGGTAGTGGAGGATAATTTTCAGCCATGGTGTGAGCAAGTTGTGTACTTGACCCTTGAGGGGGGTTTTGTGGGTTTGTACTTCTCCCTTGAAAAGAAGTTTGTCCCCTACCTCCTTATTAAGGAGAGCTAGTGGATGGTTGGTTTTGGAAATTGGACCCAAGTAAAGTGGAACCAAGAAAATCTAATCCCAAAATAGTAGCACTCACAGGGGTGTGAGAAGGTTGAGTTGGCGAGTTGGCAAGACTAGGAACTCCTCCTAGGATAGGAGGGAGGTTTTGCAAGCGTTTGGAACAACATGGATTTTGTGGGTCCCCTATGATGTCTTACTAGCAAAGTGAATGTGTGTAAATAGTGATGAGAGAAATAAATGAACAAGAGACTTTGTACAATTTTGGACCTTCACAATATATCTCGCAATCGTATGTAATCAAATGAGCATCATACATAAATCAATTGAAAAAAATCATACATGTGGGTAGGTGGATTTTTTCCGCGTGGGAGAATAAAGAAAACAAATGGCCGTGTCCTCAAAAAGACATAACGTCCTTCCTCTCAAATAGCACTGGACCTTCCAATAGCACTCAACAGTGGGGTCTAAAGCCACCAGAAGAGGAACTAGTGAAGGATGAAACAATCAGTTATAATGAGGGGTAGAGGGTGCATATCCCGAAAGAGTTGGTGATATTTACCAATATCCACACAAAATCTGATCAAGGTGCAATTGCAGCCCACAATTTCCACCTGGGTAGATGTCATAAAATTTGGCCACTAGGTACCTCGGTCAAAGTGCGACATTTAGATTTTCGGCCTCTGAAATGGGTCACTGGTTGGATCCCTTCCAAGAGTTGGGTGACAAGGGGGGATGCACAGAACAACCAGACCTCGGCCTTCGACCCTTTACAGGTACCTCCCTGCCTTATGGTCTTAGGAACACTTGACTTGGAGAATTTTAAAGTTCCCTATCTGTCAACTTCTAATGGTTGAAGATGTGAGAACTAAATAACATGGGGGTTTTTGGATGCCTACCCCCAAGATCCTACCTAGACTAAAAAAAATTCTTTTGGTGCCTCCTATGGAGGAAAACTTAGTGAATTTTTAGAAAAACTTTAGATGTGGTTGGTTGAGAGATTGGGGGTGTGAACCAATCTCATTGGAATTAAGTGGGTGTGGATAATTTGTTCAAGAAATAGTGGGACGTTTTGGAATCCCTTTGGAGGAAACTCACTTCAACCTCCACAATTCAAGAAGAAATTATGTGAGTGAGGAGTGACTTTGTGTGTCAGAAAGTGAACAAAATGTGTGAAATTTTAATAAGTTAGGTGTCAATTTGCAACATGTGGACTTCCTGTGGTCCTTACAAATCTTGATTACCTATCTTACTAGATTACATTGGTACAACCTTGCGGAATTTTAAAGTCCCTAAAGAACTAGCATGTGGACATATGGGTCATTACCAATCCTTTAAACTCCTTAATGTGATCTATTCTAAGAAATATTTGAAAAAATATTCTAGATTGCAAGTATGTGGGAATGTATGGGCCCGTTACTTTAATCTTTAAACTCCCCTAGTGATGTAAACTAAGAAAGTAGATTCAAAACTATCCTAACTTTGGAACATGTGGGCATGTATGGGCCCGTCCAATTTTAAGATGTTTTGAAAAAAAAACTAAGAGGATCTCTAGGGAGGCTTTGTCCTCTCCTAAAGATTTTAAGGGAGATAAAATGTCCCCTTAATCACTTTTATGATTCTCAAGATCACTCTATGGTGTGAGAGAAGAGCATACTCAATGATTAAAGTTTGATTTTTGTTCCCGATGCAAGTGTTTTTATATGTGATAGTAAAGAATCTCAACTTAACTTTTACAATCAAAACAAGCCATCCATGTGGAAAATCAAAGAAAAAGAGGAGAAATATGGTTCTTTTTAACCCCCTAAGTGCCTATGTTTTGACTAACCCTTCATGTGGGAAGGGAATCTAAGTGTGGTGCATTTACAAATTTCATAAAAGAAATATTTTTGAAGGCTAGGGGCCTTCAAAATATCACAAAAACTCTTACAATGTTGGGATTCTAGACAGATGCACATGTTACATTTCAGATAGACGCACAGTGGAAGTAGAATGTGCAGAGAACCGAAGACCTTTTGGTGCACTGTGCGTAGAATGCGCAGAGAAATGAAGTGATGTTGGCGAACAATTCTCGAAATGCACGTTTGTGGGCCGAAATACCTGCGCACCTTCTAATACGGGTCAGGGGGGGAGTGGAATTTTAAGTGGAATTCTCCTCCTCCAGCTCCAAATTTATCTCTTGATAGGTAAGCCTAGGCTGGTTATGATCCCTACAAGGAAAATGGGTCAAAACGAAGTTCTCAAACAACCCAAATAGGGAGGAAATTGATACCTTATCCCCAGTATGGTTGTGAATATGTTGTTTCCTTTTCGCCACTTGAATGAGCAAAAGAAGGTCACTTGCAAGTCTAGTTGGGCCTACTAGACAAGAAAGAGGTTAGTGTATGAATTAATCAATCCAAACACATGAAATAAACAAACAACTAAGCTAGAAACAACTAAGAAAATAACTAAGGAAATGAAACTAAAATGCATAAGAAACTTGGAACCCAAATCAATCAACCAAATGACCAATAATCATGCCACCAATGGATAACTATATTAGTGGGAAAACACCGTAGAGAAAGGAGGACTTATGGATCCTCTCTTCCCCCTTGGGAGGGCTCTTGAGTCCCCTATGTGAGACTCTTCTTACAATGCTAAAATAGAAAGAAAATGGTGAAGAAATCCACGCCTATTCCCTCAAGAGGTGAGGTGAATAGATTATTGAGATGATGCTAGAATACTCCAAGAAAAAAAGAGGTTTCTTGAAGGAGAATAGAAGTAGCATAAAAATACTATGAGATTCTTGAATTCTTAGTGAACCCATGGCCTCCTTTTATAGCATGTCTTTGAGGCAATACCCAACTGGTTCTTAGTGTGGACAAGGGGCCCCTTAGGGCACCCTTAGGTCTTTGACCATCCCCACATTCAGATTCATTTTGGATTTGAGGGTCAAATCAAGTTTGGAGCTGGTCCAGAAGTGGGTGAGGGGACGACAAGAACCATAAATGCATCTTTCACATGAGTGTGCAACTTTTATCGTACACAGTCACGCATATGGCACATTGTGCACTCTACGGGTTTCTTTGGCCCATGCATTGTGTGTGCGCTTCCTTTAGTGTTTTAGCACATGTCAATGTTTTGACTGATTGTATAGTTTTTGCCTCTTGGAAATGCATTTTGGTGTTGTAGGAGAACTAATAGGTGTTTGAAGATGTTGTATTCCTGTAACCATTTTCATCCGATGTTGCAGATGAAATTTCAGTGATAACAATAGTGATCTTGGACGGATCTACCAATAACCCCTGTTTGCACACAATATATCCTAACAACACTCCAAAAGGTGAAAATAAAATGCACTTATTTAGATTCAGATCAATCTGATACTGTCTGCACTTATCTAACATTAATCTCATAAATTCAATATGATCTTTCATTAGACTAAAAATGATCTGGTCATCAAAGTATGCTTCCAAACATTTGTGTAAAAATTCCTTAAATGCTTCGACCACCACCCTGGAAACTATGGATGGTGCATTCTTCAAGCCAAAATGAATTAAAGTGTACTGAAAAGAACCCCATTATGTTGCAAATGTCATCTTATGTCAGTCTTCCTTAACAATTTTGATCTGGTGATAGCCTAAAAATCCATCTGTGAATGAATAGACTTCTTGTCCTCCTACATTATCTAGAACTTCATCAATAAAGGGTGTAGGAAATGGGTCATGGAAGAATGCATCATTCAGTTTCCTTAGATCTACATAGATTCTGATTACTCCTGAATTTTTATCTTGGACCACCATAGGGCTGATCCATTCAAATTCCTCATCTGGTTCTATGATTCCTTCTTACATCATTCTATTAGAATATAGAATATTGTGTGCTCATTTTTCCATTGACGATACCCTCATCACCCAACCATAGGCCGAATCCACCCTCCGAGCACCTTAACCTTGACTAAGAATTACCCTGGAAGCAAACCCTAGGCTAGATAGCAAAACAAGGTGTAACACATCTTCCTCCAAGGATAGCGCACCAACAATAGCTAATCAGATAGTCCAAACCCTAGCCAAGAGATAGTCTAAGCCAATATTGAAACTGGTTGTTGTAGCAGTTGCACCTGTAGCTCTCCTCCACACATGCACACCAAACTGGGAACTGCAGTGCACACTAGTTGCTCTCTGTAATTCTGAGATGTGTCAAATGAGAACCGGTGCCCTATATTTATAGTGGTTCTACCAAATTTTTTGGGGCTGACTTCTCCTTCTGGGTA
Organism: Picea sitchensis; assembly: GCA_010110895.2. Classification (NCBI taxonomy): domain Eukaryota; kingdom Viridiplantae; phylum Streptophyta; class Pinopsida; order Pinales; family Pinaceae; genus Picea; species Picea sitchensis. Next base: position 1,112 of record SNQJ01S0088996.1, on the reverse strand, counting down.
CATGTCTGTTCAGTATATTATGATTATTTCTAGCCGAATTCATCTCTTGGAGGCTAACAACCTAATATAAATTATCTTCTTGAGTTGACAAGACTTCTAGGGTTATTAGCCAACTCATTAGGGTTTACTCTTGCTTTCTGGAGTCTTCTATTCTCATCAGGTTTACACGTGGAGGTAAATACCTCCCACGGCTACCATAATATTAACACTCCCTCCTAGCTAGGGAGGTATTACAAGTAATGGTCTTTGAGCACAAAAACATACCATTTACCCAGTAGCATCAACATAGTCATTTAGACTATCTCATGACTAGATCATGAGCATCACCATCACCATCAGTTGCATCATCTATCGAAACCATACTTCATCTGAGTAATCAGACATGATGTTGGATAAGTCACTCACACCATAGAGTGATAAAAGAGTAATTCTTATAATCTAGAAGAGTAAATGATCTGAACTATTTTCCTTCTGGAAAATCTTTTTTCATCATTCGTCTGGATGATGATTATCTCCAATAAACTGTTGATAATATTCAAGGCAATTAGAACAAAAACAGAACAAAATTGTGTCTATCCATAGTAGTACATAACTACAATTCAGTGGTACACTACCACACCAACTAACACACAAGTACTTGATCAATAACGTATAGTCATGAATAGTGGAACATATCCACCACAGTAGTCTTCATCTATTGTCATGTAGTATTCATAACAAACATATGATAGCAACCTGCACAGAAACAATGTTATGATATAAACTCAATCATCTGGGACAATCTTTCACTCACATCTGTGAGCTCTGAAGTAATATCTGCCTCACGAACAATGGAACATATCCACCATAGTAGTCTACATCTACTATCATACAGTCTTCATAACAAACATATGATAGAAACCTACACTGAAATAATGTTATGATATAAACTAAATCATCTGGGCCAATATTTCACTCACATCTGTGAGCTCTGAAAGAATATATGCCTCAGAGTAGAATAATGAGATGTTTGGACTATTCTTCTCAAGCAAGGAAGAATAACTGTCCTGTCTTCTGAACCTGGACCATTCCCCACCCTGGGCCATTCTTCCTACACTAATCAAAGTGCACCC
>SNQJ01S0088993.1:7417-33326 GCA_010110895.2 Picea sitchensis | reverse complement strand
GATAGTAGCGAAGCATGTGTTGAGATATTTACAAGGCACAATTGGTTATGGACTGAGATATGCCTCAGGTGTAGACATGGGATTGCAGGGATATGCCGATGCAGATTGGGCAGGGAGCGCAGTGGACTGGAAGAGCACCTCCAGTTGTTGTTTTACTTTGGGATCTGCCATGGTTTCCTGGTGCAGCAGGAAACAAACTTCTGTGGCTTTGAGTACCGCAGAAGCATAGTACATTGCATTATGTGTGGCAGTCCACGAAGCAGTGTGGCTTCGCAAGCTCCTTGCAGACTTATTTGGGCATGAGATGGATTCCACCGTTATCCATTGCGATAACCAGAGCTGTGTGAAGCTCTCAGAGAATCTTGTGTTTGACGATAAATCGAAACACATTGAGATCAAATACCATTACATCAGAGATATGGTTCAGAGGAAAGCAGTACATGTGTAGTACCTTTCTACACACGAGCAAGTTGCAGATGTCTTCACCAAACCGCTTGCCAAGACGAAGTTTGAGTACTTTCGTGAGACTTGGCCTGGTGGAGAATGCCTCCCTAGCTGAGAGGGAGTGTTGATGATTGCAGCTTCATGAGACATTCTCCAGATCGTACTCCTCTGGACTGAGTTGAGATGATTTGTGAGAACGCCCATGTGATGGGTGACTCATACTCCTCTGGACTGAGTTGAGATGACGTGTGTGGTCTCTTGTCGTGCTCTTCTGGACTGAGTTGAGATGACTTGAGATGGTCTCCTGTCAGACTCCTATGGACTTAGCTGAGTTGACTTGAGATGGCTCTCCAGATCGTACTCCTATGGATTTAGTTGAGTTGATATGTTGAGGGTGATGTCCCTGTGGTCGAGCACATGTGGACTTGTCCCTAGTGGCAGAGCACTAGAGGATGTGTGGGAGATCCCTTGCTATATTGTCTAAGAGTAAGATTATTGTGAAACCCTAATTTTGTATTGTGAAGGGTACAAGTCGACCCCACCATGTAAAGATAATTAATCTCGTGTAAAAGATTAATTATATTTCTGAGTTGTACAAGTCGGCCCTATTGTGCCAATAGACACATCTATTGATGAGTTAGGTCATGTATTTATAAGAGAGATACATCCCCATTGTGGATCATATCTCATTCTCACATAACACTTTGTGGAGGTCTGAAATTTGGTGCGCACTTCTTCTTATGCGCTAGCTTTCTTGGTCATAGAGCACCCTCTTGTGTGCGCTAGGGTTTGTGGTGAAAGGGTAATCTTCTCTTGACTCTATAGCAAAGGATTGCTAGGTTTTTCCCTTGTTTGAGAAGGGTTTTCCCAGGATAACGTCTTGTGTCTTGTGCATGGTTATTCTTCTTGTGATCTTGGTTACTGCAACTATTGTATATTGTATTGCTGCATTGTTTATGGTTCAAGTTCATGCTAAATTGAAATGAAACTACATGTGCTTGAGCTAAGCATTAAAAATTCAACAATGCAGATTCAGATTGGGCTAGAAGCCCAGTAGACAGGAAAAGTACTTCCGGATATTGCTTCAGTTTAGGATCAACCACGATCTCCTGGTCCAGCCAGAAACATGGATCAATTGCTCAGAGCACAACCGAGGCTGAATATATTGCGGCTAGCAATGCCAATAGAGAAGCAATGTGGCTCAAAAAACTTGTTTCTGGGTTATTTGGTGAAAATCTTGAGACTACGATTATCCATTGTGATAATCGGAGCTGTATAAAGCTCACAGAAAATCCGGTGTTTCATGACAAATCAAAGCATATAGATCTGAAATATCATTATATCAGAGATATGGTACAAAGAAAAGTGATCAAGCTAAAGTACATTGCAACATATGAGCATGCAACAGATATCCTGACCAAGCCACTGCCATTGACAAAGTTTGCGCACTTTAGAGGCAAGCTTCGAGTTGCAGAGAATGCCTCCCTCGCTGAGAGGGAGTTTTGAAAATAACAGCATCAGAAGGCATTCTCCAACGAGAGGTCTTAAGTGACCACCCTGAGGCTAGCCAGGGAGACTTGGAGATTAAACAGTCTTGTGAGTTATGGAAAGAGTCAAGGCCAACGTACAAGCCTTGTGAGCCAGGACAAAAGTCAGGACGAAAGAGATGCTGCCAGAGATGGTCTTTTGATGTCATGGCAAGAGTCAAGGAAAACGTACAAGCCTTGTGAGCCAGGACAAAAGTCAGGACATAAACCTTGTGAGTCATGTGCAATAGTCAAGGTCAGCCTTGTGAGCTTAGTGCAAAAGACAAGGCAAATATAGCAATAGATAGGATGGATGTATAAATCCTGTGAGCTAGATTAATGTGACAAACAATCTTCCTTATCACTTATGGAGATGATGTAATTATGATGATTTAGTGTGTTGGCACGTGTGACCTTATCCACCATGAGAAAATAACGAGTTGTCAAGCACGAGGTTGCATGTCAAGTTGGCATCTCGAGTTACAAGTCAAGTTACAAGATCGAGTTGTCAAGCACGATGTTGCATGTCAAGTTGGCATCTTGAGTTACAAGTCAAGTTACAAGATTGAGTTGACAAGTACGAGGTTGCATGTCAAGTTGGCATCTGGAGTTACAAGTCAAGTTACAAGATTGAGTTGACAAGTACGAGGTTGCATGTCAAGTTGGCATCTCGAGTTACAAGTCTAGCTGCAAGATCGAGTTGTCAAGTACGATGTTGCATGTCAAGTTGGCATCTCGAGTTACAAGTCAAGTTACAATTCGAGTTGAGTTGAAGAGTTGAGTCTCAAGGCGAGTTGTCATGTCATGCATCTAGTTCTAAAGCTGAGTTCACTCATCTCTCTTCTGTGCCTAGGATATACAGAGAACTAATCTCTTCATTATTCAGTTTGTTATGCAGCGCATGAGAGAAGAGAAGTATGATACTTTTGCAGGTAGCACAAAAGGCACTCACATACTGGCAATCTTATTTTTGAAGCACATTCTCATGGTGATATTGTAATCAGTTTGATCATTCATCTATTTGTTGATAAGGAAGAATGTTTGTTGGGGTTTTCTCCCTCTTTGGGTTTCCCTAGGATAAATTGTTGTGTTATTGTGTGACTCCAATTTTGTGCATTGTCTACTACTGCTTTACAACTTTCAGTTTCTGCATTATTTAGCATTTAAGTTTTCAGATCTGCACATTATATTGAAGAACATTAAAAGTACATTGCATTTTGAATCTAAGCTCGAAAATTCACAATCTATACCTTCCATCTGAGAGTACCCATTTGCAACCAGTCTAGCTTTATATCTTTGAACTTAACCATCAACGTATTTCTTCAATTTGTAGACCCACTTACATCCAACAACCTTTCTATCTTTTGGAAGTTCTACCAGGTCCCAAGTTTTGTTTTCCTCCAGGGAATCCATCTCTTCTTTCAATGCCATCTTCCATTTAGCATTATCAGTGTCATTAATTGCTTCCTAATAACAAGAAGGTTCCCCATCATTAGTAATCAAAACAATGGATGAAACAAAATTGGTATGCCTCTTAGGAGGATTTTTCTCCGGCGTAGATCTTCTCGGTGTTGGTTGTGGAATTTTCACATTCTCTTGAACATCTTCAACATCTACGACTTCTTTATCATCAAAAGCTTCTTCTTGCTTCCTTGTGTCTGTAGATAGTTGGGTCTCCAACTAAATTTGTTGCTTCAATGATACATGTTCCTGTTTCACATCAACTTTTACATTGTCTGATTTAATGAGAGGAGATTCATTAAAAAGTACATCTTTGCTAATGCTGTTTTGTGGGCAGTAGGATCCCACAATCTATATCCCTTTATAACATCATCATAACCAACAAAGATATATTTCTTTGATCTGGGGTCTAATTTAGAACGCTAATTCTTACGAGTAAGAGCGTAAGCTTCACAACCAAAATTTTTGAATTTGAATAATCGCAAGGATGAACTCTTCATACCTCTTCAGGGATTTTATAATCTATTGCAACTAACGGTGATCGATTTATCAAATAGCAAGCAGTTGAAACTTGAGACTGCTTCTGCCCACAACTCTTGACGCAAATTGGCATTGTTGAGCATGCTCCTTGCTCTTTCTAGAAGAGTCTTGTTCATGCGTTCTGCCACGCCATTTTGTTGGGGAGTATATACAATGGTTTTAGTTTTATGATCCCAATTTCTTTGCAATATTTTTCAAATTCTAAAGAAGTGAACTCTCCTTCGTTATCCGTTCTTAAACATTTGATTGTCCTACCAGTTCTCTTTTCTACCATAACTCTAATTGTTTAAATGTATTAAACACATCAAATTTTCTTTTCAAAATATAGACCCACACCTTCCTAGAGAAATCATCTATAAATATTACAAAATATGATGCTCCTCCAAAGGAAACTGTAGGGGATGGCCCCCACACACCTGAATGTACATAATCAAGAACACCTTTACTAACATAATTGCCTGCTTTAAATTTTTGTCTACTTTGTTTTCCAAATATACAATGTTTGCAGAAATGCAAATTCAGAGATTTCATATTTGGAAGTAATTTGTGGTTTAACAGTACATGTAGACCTTTTTCGCTCATATGGCCCAAACGTTGATGCCATAGATGAGTGGATTCAATTGTCTCCTCAGACACCACTGCAACTTCATTAACTTGAACACTTCCTTCCAGTTTGTAAAGGATTACTATCTTGATCGCCTTCATTAATACTAAAGCGCGTTTGGATACCTTCAAAACTCCACCTTGACTTGTAAACTTATGACCACCAAAATCCAACACTCCCAGAGAAATCAAATTTTTCTTTAATTCAGGCACATGTCTAATATCAGTTAATGTTCTTATAATACCATCAAACATTTAGATTTTGACACTTCCAACTCCAACAATTTTACAAGAATTATTATTACCCATAAGAACAACTCCACCATCAACTACTTGATAAGAAGTAAACCAACTTCTATGTGGGCAAATATGGTGTGAATCACCAGATTATAAAATCCATCCTTCATAGTATTCAGAGACATTACTAATAGACAAGACTTCATCAATCATACTTGGACTTGATTCAATCGGATTTGCCTCCATTTTGGTGTCTTCCTTGGATTCTTGTCTTTTCCAACAATCCATCTTGAGGTGCCCTGTCTTGTTGTTGTACCAAGATTTAAGTTTTCTCTTCTTGCCTTTCGACTTTGATTTGGATGTACCTCTCGTCTTCTCTCCTTTTTCTCTGGACCGACCTATAGCAACCATTGCTTCTGGTGTGGAGGTTTCAATACTTGATTTTCTTCGCACATCTTCAGACAACAAAGCTCCAACCAGAGTATCAAATTCAAGAGTCTCAGTTGTACTAAAAACTAATGGAAGTGACTAGATGTTCCCAAGATTCAGGCAATCAACATAACACTGTTACTGTCTTATCTTCGTCATCAAATTTAACATCCATACTATTCAGTTGGCATATAAGAGTATTAAACACATTCAAATGATCTGCAATTTTTGTACCTTCTTTCATTTTTAAACTGTATAGCTACCTCTTCAAAAGATCCGATTCATCAAGGACTTCGTCATATAAAGGCTTTCCACCCTGCTCCATAATCTTGCTTTTGTTTCTTCTCCAATAATGTTAAACAAGATATCATCAGCAAGACATAACCGAATTGTACTGAGGGCTTTGGCATCCAGGTCTTGCCACTCTTCATTGGTCATAGATGCAGGTTTCTTCCTCTTGCCATATAACACCTTATGCAACCCTTGATGTACTATCAAATCTCACATTATAAGTTTCCACAATTCGAAGTTATTTTTACCATTAAATTTTTCAACCTCGAATTTAGCATTCATCATCTTTGCCATTAGTTCTACACATAGACTACCTTCAAAAGTTTTTTTTTCTTTTATTATTTCACCCTCTTAAACTTATATAAATATTTCTTTATCTAATCCAATATTTTCCACAAAACAAAGAAGGGCAGATTTTTTTTTCCAAAAAACAAAGTTTTGTTATTTTTTTCCTTTTGAAAAAAAAAAAATTTGGTACATCTTAGCAAAGCGCCTATTTTCTCAGTTCGACGGCTACCTACAACATGAGTTATCTCTAGCACGAGACCCCATATCCTTTACTTCACGACCTTCTCTGCTCTCCTCTGCTCGGCTTCGACTCGGCACAAAAAAAAACCCTCGTCGAGCTTCACCTCAGGACCTCCTCCGCAATCGGACAGTTGGACTTTTCCAGAACCCACCAGAAAACCCTTGTCAACCTTCACCTTACGGTCTCCTCTGCAAACAGATGGTCGGAATTTACCAGAAACCACCAGTGTTTCTTCCTAGGGTTCTTTCTCTCTCTGTGCGGACATAAAATCACACATAGCTTTTTCACCATGCTTGAATCATTGCGCAGACTAGAAAAACTGAAGAAACCTTGCGTGGATACCTTTTCCTCCAGGCCCTAACCCTTTCAACGAACCCTCGACTTGATTTCTCTCTCCTCTGCTCACGGGAAAAATGAGCACCCTCGACGACAAACTTTGGTTTCGACTTCTCTTCCCTCAGCAAATTCGAACTTTGATAGACCTTCTTAACCTTCGCTCTGATACTACTTGTTGGTAATCACGAGCCTGAACATAACAATATAATTGCAAAAGGAATGACAAGAAGACAAATAGCTAACTCAAAAAACACACAAGATTTACATGGTAAAAACCTTGACGGTGTGTCAAGGAAACATCCACGGGGCAAGGTATCGGTATATCTTATTATTCAAGGATTACAATCAGGCTTACAACACTTAATTATATTTCTTAGGCTTCAAAGATATATATGAAACTTGAACCGTTGCATAGTTACGAGAACTACCACTTGTTATATAAACTTCCACCACTTTCGTAAACCAACATTTACATATGTAAATTTAGTTTTACATTTTCTTTTAATTAATTGCTGTCACATTTTAACATAAATCTCCTTTGATGTCTTATTTCTAAATGTGTTATCTTACATCTATCATCTTTTAAGAGTTATTGTTGGGTTAACACTTCATTGTAGGATGCACTCTCATAGTGTTGTTTGTGTGTGGCACCTTTAAGGTCCCCTCCAAATTTATTTCTACATAATTTGATAACAAGTTAGGGCTTATTGTGGCATGCCTCTTTTTGTCTTAACCATTCATAAACTTGCTCTCTCTAGTTTGACCTTTTGACTCCATTTTTCCCAACATTGGATAGGCATTAGTCCCTTGTCCTCCATCACTCCATTATTTTTATTGAATTACAAAACAATGTTTTGCTAAGCTGTATCTTCACATCACCTTAAGCTTCCTTGTTATAGTCTTAGCAATCCTACTTAAGGATACTGTTGAAATAATGTAACTGTGAAGAGCATTCTTATTATTATTGGATTAAATCCCCATTGTGGATTAATCATGTCATTATTATTATTATTGTTATTGGATTAATCCCCATTGTGGATTAGTCATGTCGGTAATTGTATAAGGACCAAATCCCCTATTGTGGATTGGTCATCGGACAATTACAAAGGGCAGAATAAGAAGTCGGCCCCAACAGTTATCATGGAAGACCTAGAATTAATTAAAGGTGGGTTTACCCACCCAGAGTGAGAGGTCGGCCCTCCTAGAATTAATTAAGGTGGGTTTACCCACTCAGAGTGAGAGAGGTCAGTTCTTCCAGCTTGTGAGACCTTTCACATGCCAAGATATAAATAAGAGGCTAACTCCTCACTTCTTACATACAACTCACTTTCTCATTTCTCCTATGAGGCAAGCCGCAATTACTAGATGGAGAGAGGGAGAAGAGGAAGATCTCTTGGAGAGGACTATCTGTATTGGTTTGAGGCTATCTCTTGAACATTGTATAAGCTATTATGATAAGGAAATTTTTGCTAGGTTTTCCCCAGAGGGTTATTTCCGTGTGATAAATGTTGTGTCTCTTGTGAAGGTGTATTTCGATCTTGTTCTATGATGCTCTTATCTATTGAAATGCAAAGAACTATAATAATGGCATAAACATTAACATGGTTTCAGAGCCAACCCGGAAGGAAGCACAATTTGCAAGAGGAAAACGTCACCGCTACCGTAATTCCTGAAAATTAGGGTTTTGCAAAGTGAGTATTTTCAGCCCCTAACCTCCTAGAAAGTCAGCTCTAAGGATCATTTTTGGCACTTAGAGTGCACCTGGCTACCTTCAAAAGTGAAACCCTAGTTTCACAGTACCAGAAAACCGTTGTACCGTATAAGGCATACCGAGCAAATTAAGTACTAGAAAACCAAGCACCAAATTCGTGAACTGGCAGACTGTTTGAAGGGGTAAATTTGGATTTTATGAAATCTGACCGCACCAGGCTACTCGCCTCACCAGCAACAGATCTATCCTCGATCAAAATGTCAAAATTTTAAGTTTGAAAATTAGGGTTTCCTCATAAAAACCCTAAGTTGCATTGGTACAAGCATCACTACCAGCTTGTAGCCAGAGAACCAGCTTGCAATCACTTCAAGCTTTGGCAATGATTACTGCTACTGTGATGGAGCCACTACTCACAAATGCTATCCGAGTATGTACTCACATATGGTTATCGAAAGTTAAACCCCTCATATCCCCGATATCTAGGGATAACTAGAGATCATGTCTCGAGGCCCACTGTGTCCTAGACATGAGCACCGAGAGGGATTGATTTCAAAGTTGATGGACTCGAGGGCCCATATTTCTTCTTCTTGTCGATTTGTCCCGTCACAGAAAATTTCCATCACCACCTAACTGGCTTAGACGGAGAGGACTCTTGCTCCATGAGGTAATTGGTCCGAGGTATCAGCGGTATGTGTCATATTTGATCGTTATAACCTTCTTATATATGCATCAGTTCCTTACATTTCTGGATGACTGCTGGATCTTACAATTAATCCATTCTTGACCATTAAGTTGGGTTGATTGATTGTGTGGCTTAGCAAGTTGATATTCGTGGGTTTTGGTTATCCACCAAGGGGGATTTTGAAGGGTCATCGTCCGTTCCCACCATTTTTTATCATTTTACGTCTTATATCTCGCACATCTATCCTATTCCCTTAGTCCCGACCATTAGATGACCTTTGAGGGTTACACTTTGTATTGTAGGGAAGAAGGGGCTAAAGGCCCGTGGGGTAAAAGCAACTGGTAAAGATAAAAGCCATAGGAAATAAACCTAGAGATGCTCACCAGGGATCCCCGAGAAGGCAATAAAAGCCTCCTCGAAGAAACCTGCGGGACCCTAAGAAAATAATAAAACAAGACCTAACTAAGAGGATGGGAGGTCTCATCAATGCAGCCTAATCCATTATGTTCATATAGGTATTTAGCAGTATGACATTGCCAATTATCCGTCACCGCCGTGGCAAAGACCTTGGTTGCATGGCCAAAGGAAAGGGGTCTCATCACTAGCCAACCTTATCATTTCTACGCTAAGATAAGGTAACGCTGTCACTGCCACCAAGCCAAGGCGTTGTCCTCGGCCAGACCTTGAAGTAAAAAAGAAAGAAAACACAAAGAAAACAAGGCAATAAAGGGCTTGGAAAATGCATCCATGATCGGTACAACTCAGCCCTACAAAGGCACCCACAAACAACACCTCTTTGTCTTTATTTCATGACTGACATCCCTAAACCATATCACCAAGATAAAACATAGCTTGAATGATCTTCCGAGGAAACTTTCCATCTCTTGTAGGGTGGTTAGCCCAATAGGTTGTTCTATCGGTTTCTTCAACTTTATAGTAGACTGTAATATCTTTGAGCTCTAGATGATATGTTAGGGATTTCATGGTTATTTGATAACTTTAATGATGAAACATGTGATTTACATTGCTATGATCTCTTAGACTAATGAGCCCATGGAGGGCGTGAGTCTTTGATGCAGGACCATACCCGGCGGACAAAAATTTAGAGGATCCCAGACACATGGGGAGATGATTAGCTCAGACCTCCATGGGGCTGAAGAGCCCATCAGATGGTTGCTGGTAGGATGGCAGAGGCATGACAACGCCATGATGAGCCCTTGCATGAAGAAGACACGATAAGGACGCCCTCACCAGGACACTGTGGTAGAGATTGGACCTAGGGGGGATCACCCTGCGCATGAGATGATGGCTTTGATGGATAGGACGCCATCCGCAAGGTGGCCGGACGCCGAGGATCTCGGCAAAGGTGCTTGGACCACTTGGCACGCGTGGCAAATTTTGCAGAGCCCCAGGAGGGCCAACGCTTTGCCTATTGGATTTATCTACCTAAAAGGCAAACGCCTCAAAGGCCTCGACGCTTCTCCCTTTAGCTCATAATTTGACATTTTAGCATTTAATGAGACAAATAATGTAATACTGTGCTGTCGCCTCTATTTGCCGCTTTTAATGACCTATTTGTAAATTAAGGTCATTTGGATGATATATATTGAGGACGTTGAGCCTCATTTGGAAGAGAACACAACTTGCTCTCTGTGAGAGTGATACTTTAGTCTTTTGTCTTTTTATTAGCTCTTGGAGTTGAGGCACTACACTTTGAAGGATCATCTTTGGCATACATATGGTGTTTTTATCATTGGAAGGTGCGTTACAACTAGGTTTGATTTGGCCTTCATTGATTTGTAAGCATATTTTGCATGCAAAACTTCTTGATTGAATGGTTGTGATAGGAATATCTTTTACTTTTTATGGTTACATTGTTATTATTTGCTTAATCATTGAAACCCTAGGGAGCAAGCACAAGTAGGTCCTCGTTTTGCTGTCCTCATGATAAAAGCTTGATTAGCCATTTGATTAAGAAGAACCCAGCTCAGCCATAGCTACACTAGTTCATCTTTTTTCTGGAGTTAGTTTGAAACATAAATTGAAGAAAGAAGACGCCTTTGTACCTTAATTTAGTTTACACCTAGGTTTTGTCTCTTAGGGTTTGAAAAACCTTTCTTGTCCCCGGAAAGCAACATCTCTTCAGCTTCATAGATTTATGTTTTATAGCCAGCCGCTTTTGCCAAAGAGTCTTAAGGAAAGAGGGAGAGCATGAGGCCCAGCTTTAGCTACACCGAATGAGCCTCCCCTTAGGGTTTTGGATTTGTGGCCCTGCCTTTGCATCACTAAAAAGCCTAACTCTTTCCCGCCCTTAGATTTAGATTTTTCCGAGCCATTAGTCTCTCTCTTGACTCCATTAACCCAAGGCACTAGTCTAAACCTAAAAACGTTGAGATCTTTGTGTTAGAAACAACCTTTCAAACTCTCTAAATTGAAACCCTAACTAACCCTAGCGTATTACTTTACTAACCCTAATTGTTGATGACGCCTTGCCCTATTTGAACTTTTGTTTAGTCTAAAACTTGGCGGCTGACTCATCCATTGATGGACATATAAGTGTTGAGTGATTTCATTGGCTCAAAAGGCAAAACGTACACTTTGTTGTCTAGCTAACCTAACCCTAACCCTAAGGTGACGCCATACTGCTTAAACTCTTGTTTGGCTTAAAATCGCTGTGGTATTGTTACCCTTTGATAAGCTTTGAGTTGTTGATCATCTTCTAGGCTTAATTTGCAAAACGGCCTTCTCATTGTCTACCAAAACTAGCATAGACTAGTAATGACGTCACCTCTAAATTGCATAGTGACGCAACAACAATATTTATATATGAGCATACGTATTGCATTGTGATAATATATAGATTTGACTCTTATACATTGAATGCTCCATCACTTGTATTTATTGAGGAAGAAGTATTACAAGCTATTGTCTTTGTTTTAGCAATCATTGACTTCTGCCAATAATTACATTTTATCATTTGCTCATATATGTTAATGATAGTCATTAATACTAGTACTAACCAATCGCGATGCACGCTTTTAGTTTTATTTGCCTTTGTCTCGCAAACAGTGCCTTTTCAGTGGAATACCTTCATCCTTTGACTATCTTATTTCAAGTATGATCTCGAAGGGAAAGCTATCTTAACCTTTTGGAGCCCTAAACCCTTGATCCTTTTCCGTCAACTTCAAATTACTAGGGACGCCTCCCTGGGATTAGCCACTCTAATAGAAGAGCTCCTCTATCGAGGTGACAAGCAGGGAAGTTCGCTACGCCGCTTGAGTCTTACTTCCACGTTACTAAACCTTTCCTACAAACTGCAAGGATAACATTTGGTCTGCTATCGGGAACACTAAGTTAATCTTCCTCAACGACAAAACCTTTGGTAAGCCCTTGGCTCAAGGACCTTTTCTTACAAGCTTACCTCGCTAATTCACCTACAACTTTTTTCCCCTATTCTTTGGTAGTTTCGTGAAAACTATCTGGCGACTCCATTGATTTTCTTAGGGTGCCACATTTTACTGGTGGATTTTTTCTGCTAGGATCATGGCATAACGTGGGAACATGTATCCAAGTATTGATTTCTGTAGTTTTCATGATACCCAAGTTACTTTGATGATAAATGGTTAAACAACTCTCCGAATTTTGGGCCTCAACCTCACATAGTAAATTTTTGGAATATTTGAGCAAGATAAGGTTGGGAGGAGAGGTTGCTCTTATAGTTGTTTTGTCACCCTCGCCAATTCTACTTCTTACAAAAACATTTTAAGATTTGTTTCAATGACAGGGGTATATCATCGCTCATACAACTCATAAATAAGTTTATCGACTTTACTAATCCAGATTTTGCAAACGATGAAGATGTCCTTCAAAACCTCATGGTAACCTTCCACCACAAAGGGTTCACCACTGAAATTGTAGATGATCTCGTATTATTTATCATGATCAATAACAAGAACCCTCTGATGTAGGAGACGCAGGTTTAGAAGACCATTATCAACCCTTTGAAGAGGAGCAAGATATCTCCCATAATCCACATCGTGTAACTAAGATGTAACCAAACGGAATTATGAGGATGAAGTACGCTTAATCACTCTCGCCTCGATGAAGTTTCCACATCCTCACAATTCAAGACAAGATGAAGAAAAATGAGGTAAGTTATTTTGATTCTTTTGATGATAGCTTGTTCTATGACTCAGAGAATAAAGAAAGAGTGGAACCCTTGGACAAGCCAAATCCCCGTCTCAAGACCTAAGATGTAGAGGCAGATCTTCCATGTGATGATGCTATCCAAATACTTGAAACTCTTAATCAGGAAGGATTAAGCTTGTGCACATTGTTCCCCCTTCCTAGTTTTAAATGGTTCTTGCCTTATGACACAAAGAGGAAAAAAGTATTGGATGATTTGAATCCCACATGTTATGATAATTTATTAATCGACATAGATGATTTCTAATGAAGTTCATACATGTTGGGAGACGAAGGTGGGATGCATTTAGTTATGACAGATCCCATCTATGACATGAAAGGTCATCTTCAAACGCTGCCCTTGCAATTACCACAACAAAAGTAATTTGTTGTGGTAATTTCAAGGGCAACAAGGAGATGAGATTTTTTAATTGTACTTTTCAAAAACCAAGGATGACCTAGTACCCAATTCTCCTGATGATTTTCGGTCCTACCTTGAGATTTTTGATGAGTACCCTTCTCGAGCATTTGACTTTTGTCAGGAAGATGATTGCCAACCAATCACGAGCTCGCCGATTTTTAATACAAGTATGACATTGTCTCCACTCCAAAGAAGGTTTCTCATGACTTTCACCCCAACCACCCGGTCATTGCCTTACCATGCTTTTCCATTAAATGTAGTTGGGAAATACCTTTCATGTTGAGTTTCCTGGCAAACCCTAGACTCAAGGGTTGGTTGGGTAATGCTAGTCTCAATAAGTTTTTCAACTTTCCATTGATAATTTGCCACCGCCATTTCTTTGTTGATTCTTTCCTTGACTCTGGAGTGTGAGGATGTCCGAGGTAACCAGCCATTGTGTCTCTTTGAGTTGGTTTTGAACCTCGACCGCGATAACCCTTTCTTGATAGAATCGGTATTTTTTCAGGATCATTCTGGCGGTGATTTTCCCTCCCACCTGCTTCCATGAGTTAGGTTCTGATTTTTCTGATGATATAGTATATATTCTAACTCATGACATTTTTGTGCTTGATGTATCATCGCTTTGGTTTTGCGATGACACCTAAGGCAAGTATCAAGGAATGCTACTAGATCCGGGTTTATCGATGTTTGACTACACCAACATGCCCAACAAAAGTACACAGTAAGTCTTTTACTTTCTCTATTTGCATTTATGACGTCTTTATACGCACACTCTATATTTTTGCGGGGCAATACTCACCCCAGCCTTGTGTTGCCGATGCTTTGTCAAGTGTGAGCAGGTCTACGCATTTATGCCAGAGATTGTCGAGGTTCTCATGCACTTTATGGTGAGCACATGTCCCCGTTTTGGAGCCAGATGTTATCCCCATATCTAGGGATAACTAGGAGATCATGTCTCGGAGGCCCACAGGTATCCTAGACATGGAGCAACGAGATGATTGACTTGAGCATGGCCCTGAGAGGCCCATGTTTCTTCTTCTCTGCTAGATTTGAACTCGTCAAAGAAGAAGGTGCCTTCCATCACCACCGGCCCGGGCTTTCATTGAGAGGATCTGTCTACATGAGGTAATTGGTCCCAGGTATCATGGTATGTGTCATATTATTTGATCGTTATAACCTTTCTATATATGCATCGTGTCTTTCATTTCGATGATGTTGATCTTACACTAATCCACTTGACCATTGTTAGTGATTGATGGAGTGACTTAGCAAGTTGATATTCGGTTTTGTTAGCTACTAAGGGGATTTGCAGAGCCATCGCCCTCTCTTCAACAGTATTTTTTTTATTATTTTACATCTTATACCCCGACATCCATCCCATTCTAGTCCGCCATTGGGGATGACCTTTGAGGTTATACCCTGTCTTGTAAAGAAAATGCAGCCTGGGGTAAAAGAACCGGTAAAAGATAAAGCCATAGAAATAAAACCTAGAGAGGCTTTCTACTAGGGATTCCTCGAGAAGGCAATAAAAGCCTCTCGAAGAAACTAAAGGGACCTCAAGAAAAATAATAAAACAAGACCTAACTAAGAGGATGGGAGGTCTCATCACGAGCCTAATTCCATTATGTCTATAGGTATTTAGCAAGATGACATTGCCACTATCTCGTCACCAAGCCGTATGCTGACCTTTGGTTGTATGGCCAAAGGAAAGGGGTCTCATCACGAGCCAGCCTTTAATTTATGTGAAAGTACTTATGGTTAACACTGTCAGCTCTGGACACAAAGACAAGGAAGTGTCCTCTTCGTCAAACCTTGAAGTAAAAAAAAGAAAGAAAAGCAATAAAAGAAAAATGAAGGCAATAAAGGGCTTGGAAAAAATGTGATCCATGACGGTAATAAATACATTCTACAAAGGCACCCACATACACCGGCTTCCTTGGTCTTACTATGATCGGACATCCCTAAAACCATATCAACAAGATAAAACATGGCTTGAATGATCTTCTCGAGGAACCCTTCCACTTCTTTGTGGGTATTAGCCCAATAGGTTGCTCTGGTGGTTTCCTTAGCTTTGTAGTTAGTAGATCCGTAATACTTCTTTGAGCTCTTAAATGATATGTTAGGATTTCATGCATATATTTGATAACTTTAATGATGAAACATGATTTACATTACTATGATCCCTAGGACTACCGAGCCCATGAGGGCGAGTCTTTGATGTGCGTATTCATACCCGGCGGATGTACCGAGGACCGGGTACACATGGGAGATGATTAGCTCGACCTCCATGGGGTTGAAGAGCCCATCAGATGGTTGCTAGGATGGTAGAGGCAGCACAACGCCATGATGAGCCTCGTGATGAAGAAGACAGCATGACTTCTCACCGTGACACTTTGGCGAGATTGACCTAGGGGGGATCACCCTTGCAGATGGGATGATGGCTTTGATGGACTGGACGCCACCCAAGACTAGTTGTACGTCTTCTGGAGCAGATAGCAATGTGATGGGCCTTCTAGGCACACATAGCAGGCTGCAGGAGCCCTAGGAGGGCCAACGCTTGCCAATTGGATGCTGCCGGGACCTTGCCCAAAGGCAACGCTCTCAAAGGCCCCTGAATGCCTCCTTTAGCTCACAATTTGACATTTTAGCATTTAATGAGACAAATAACAATATTGTTAAGTCACTCTTTGTCAATGCTTTTAATGACCTATTTTGTAAATTACAGTCATTGATGATATATATTGAGGACGGATTCTTCATTTGGAAGAGAACACAACTGCTCTCAGAGTGATACTTTAGTCTTTTGTCTTACTTTTTGGCTCTTGGAGTGAGGCTATGACTTGGAAGGATCATCTTTGGCATACATGTGGTGTTTTTATCATTGCATGTTTACAACTAGGGTTTGATTTGGCTCTTCTCATTGATTTGTAAGTATATTTTGCATGCAAACTTCTGATTGAATGGTTGTAGATAGAATATCTTACTTTTATGGTTACATCATATTATTTTGCTTAATCATTGAAACCCTTAGGAGCAAGCACACAAGTAGGTCCTGCTTCCTCATTCCATGATAAAAGCTTGATTAGGCCATTTGATTAAGAAGAACATCGCCAGCTCAGCCATAGCTACACTAGTTCATCTTTTCTTGAGTTAGTTTGAAACATAAAATTGAAGAAAGAAGACGTCCCAAGCCTAATTAGTTTTTACACCTAGGGTTTTGTCTTTAGGGTTTGAAAGCCTTGTCCCCAAGCAACACTTTTCAGCCATAGATTTATGTTTTATAAATAG
Source organism: Picea sitchensis (assembly GCA_010110895.2). Lineage (NCBI taxonomy): Eukaryota > Viridiplantae > Streptophyta > Pinopsida > Pinales > Pinaceae > Picea > Picea sitchensis. The sequence goes on along the minus strand of SNQJ01S0088993.1, from coordinate 16,643 downwards.
CCGCTTTTGCCAAAGAGTCTTAAGGAAAGAGGGAGGAGCATGAGTCCTAGCTTTAGCTACACCCCTAATGAGCCTCCTCCCCTTAGGGTTTTGATTTGGTGGCCTCGCCATTGTAAAGCAAGCACCATTAAACCTAACCTTCCAGTCCTTAGGTTTAGATCTTTCCAAATATTATTAGTCTCTTTGACTCCATTAACCCAAGGCACTAGTCTAAACCTAAAACGCTGAGATCTTTGTGTTAGAAACAACCTTCTTCAAACTCTTAAATTGAAACCTTAACTAACCCTAGCTAATTTTACTAACCCTAATTCGTCGATGATGTCTTGCCCTATTTGAACTTTTGATTTGTCTAAAACTTGCGGCTGACTCATCCATTGATGGACATATAAGTGTTGAGTGATTTCATTGGCTCAAAGGCAAACGTTCACTTGTTGTCTAGCTAACCTAACCCTAACCCTACATAGTGAATGCCATACCGCTTAAACTTTGTTTGGTTTAAAACGCTAGGTATTGTTACCTTGATAGGCTTTGAGTTGTTGATCATCTTCTTAGGCTTAATTTGCAAAACGTCATCAACAATTAGGGTTAATAAAATCGCTAGGGTTAGTTAGAGTTTCAAAAAAAATAAAAAAAAAAAAAAAAACATTATTTATATATATATATTTATTGCATTTTCAGATAATACATAGATTTGACTTTATACATTGAATGCCCATCACTTGTATTTATTGAAGAAGTATTACAAGCCATTGTCTTTGTTTTGCAATCATTGACTTCGTTAATAATTACATTTTATCATTTGCTCATATATGTGTTAATGATAGTCATTCATACTTTGAAGTACTAACCATCAGATGCACGCTCTAGTTTTATTGCCTTGTTCAAACAAAGTGCCTTTATCGCTGAATACCTTCATCCTTTGACTATCCATTTGGCAAGGATCCGAAGGGAAAGCTTACCTTAACCTTTGAGCCCTAAACCTTTGATCCTTTTCCTTCAACTCCCTGTGATTAGTAGGGACGCTCCCTTTGGGAATAGCTAATTGAACAGGAAAGAGCTCCTCAAATGTAGGTGACAAGGGTGGAAGCCCTCGTTACTACTTGAGTCTTACTTCCAAGCCAAGGTACCTTTCCTACAACCGTACATAACAAACCCTAAAGAGTATATTTTTGCAAGAAGGATCTTTTGCCATAGATCCGTATAGATCTCAAGATCCAACACATCTCGTGAGGAATGATGCAACCCGTGTGTGATTATTCTAATATGCATCTATTTGTTATGAAATTATCTTGATCAAGAGCTACGTTGAAGCTATGATCAAATCATTGTAGATTACAGTGCTGATCATAGAGTTTATTCTCTAACCCAACTCTTTGTCAAGATAGCATATTGTCTTAGTACAATGACAGATTGGAGAGAATACTTGTCATCCTAAGTGAAGGAGAGACCCGAAGAAAAGAAAGCACTCACCTTGAGGACAAGGCTCGAAGTTTGATTAATCAAGATTCAAAGGTACACATGACAAGCTAATGACTTTAGCTGAGATAGCAATCATCATAAAGAATTATACTTGATAACAGGTGAGAATACTTTGAAACCGGATATGAGACTAACACCTCCTCTGGGAGAAACCTCGTGTTAGTTTCATTGCCATGGAAGAATTTTTGGTTCAACACTAAGAGAGTGTTGACCCCATTTCATTGTATTCCTTACCTTTAATCTTTGCTAAATTATAAGTAATAAGCTCTAAAGGAGCCATCAGATGATTGTTCGTGTTATTGCTCTATATTATCAAGAAGGATATTATTCTTAAGCTTTGTTGTTTTGTTGACCTTGCTCCAGGTCACATGTTATAACCCTGAGGAAGCTATGGTTAAGGTTGCAGAAGGCAACATGACAAAGGAGAGATCATAAATGAAGCAATCATCGTTGAAGAAGAAGGTGGGTCACCTGGCTGCCATGACTCCACGCTTATTGAAGAATCCATAACTCTAGAAGATTAGCTCATCAACTACAAGGCTACCATACATATGCAAAGTTGTCACAAGTTTACCGTAACTCAAGGTTGATCAAGAAGGCATAAGCAATGGATGCAATGGAATAACATCAAGAACCCTTTCCAAAAGAGGGACAACAAAGCAGAAATAGTACCGGAACCTATCTTATCCATGTATGTGGCCCAATGCCATCATCCTCCAATAATGGGTGTTGTATACTATGTGTCACTCATTAATGATTAATCTCATAAAAGATTCCTGGATATATTTGAAGAATTCAACAAAGACTAAGCAATTCAAAGCTTGATAAGAGAACCCTTCAGAAGGGAAGATTAAGATACTCAAAGTCGATAATGGAGGAGAATATATCTCGAAAGAGCTCATGAACTTATGTAAAGATGTTGGGATCAAGATCCCAACAAAACGGTGGTGTAGTTGAACGGAAGAATGGAACCATGTCGAAGCTCGTGAAGATCAAGATCTTCCTATGTGCTTATGGGCTGCATGTTAATGACAAATTCGCTTATGCGTAACCGATTGCCCTAATAGTGTTCTTGGGCTCACATTACGAAGAAAGATGTTCACCGAAAAGAAGCCGGAGGTGCTTCATCTCAAAATATTCGGCTATCCATTGTTTATTCATACCTAGCTAGGTAAAAGAGAAACAATTTGGAACCCTCTGGAAAGAAGGAATATTTGTGGGATACCGCAGGTATCCAAGTCCTTCAGAATCTACATACCGGTCACCGCCATATTGATATCAAAGAGGACGTGACCTTGATGAAGAAGCAACACTTAAGAAATCGAGAAGATGCCAAATTGAATAGTTATATGAAGAGGAACTCAGAAATCCTGTGACTACAGAACTGGGTGAGGGAAGTTCCCATAGTTGTAGAACCTGTAAGGGAATTCATAGTTTCCCCCGATGAGGAGACTCCTCAAGATCATGGATATAACAAAGTTCAAGAACCTCCTCAAATGACCTTCTCCCCATAAAAGAAAGTCGCTTGGGCTAGAGAGCTATTCAAGATGGAGAGAAGTATGGTGTTCTAGAAGGAACCATGAGACAAGTAAAAGACCAAAGCCTGGCCTCCAGCTACACGGCTTTGATGTGTAATCTACTTTGATGAAGAACCCACATGCTTGAAGAGGCCATCCGTATAGTTGAATGGGCAGATGCCATGACAGAGGTGAATACCAACTTATAATAAAGAATGATGTATGAGAAAAAGTTCCCACTAAAAGGTAAGGATGAGGTATCATCAAAATGGCTCTTCAAATAAAACATGTCATTTATGGAAGTATTAAGAAATATAAAGCAAGATTTGTCGTCAGGTTTTTCCTTAAGGAAGGTATCGAATTATGAAGAGACATTCATTCCTTGCATGCATACACTTCATCGTGAACTAATATATTTTGTCACAAGATGAAGTGGAAATTGCATCGTGATGGATGTGAAGTCATCTTTTCTGAATGGTGTTATCAAGAGGAAGTGTATATAGAGCAACCCTAAGGATTTGAGGTTGAAGATAAGAAGTTTCATGTTCACGATTGAAGAAAGCCTATACGGATTGAAGCAGCTCCTAGAACTTGAAAGGGTCAGATAGACGCTTTGACGAGTTTGGGCTTTACCATGAGTAAAGTAGACTCAAATCTCTACTTCAAAATTATGGATAATGAACCAAGAATACTATTACCGTATGTGGATGACTTATTTTTAACCGAGAAGAAAAAGTCATCGCTGAATGTAAACAGAGACTTGCCGCGAGAATTCTAGAAAATGAAAGACCCTTGTCTAATGCATTACTTCTTAGGCCTTGAGGTATGGCAGAGTCCAGAGAATCTTCCTTAACCAAGGAAGTACACATTAACAAATCTTAAAGAGATTCACATGCTAGAATGCAAGTCCATGAATACTCCCACAGAAGCAAAGCAGAAGCTGTTGGTCGATACTTCGTCAGATTTGATAGATGCCACACCGTACAAACAAATTATTAGATCGCTGATGTACCTCATCACATGTTTTGGATTATGGTCTCAGCTATGACCTTGAGTTAGTTTTTGGTGGAGCCCAGACGCGTTCACCTAGTGGATGCAAAACATGTGATGAGGTACCCAAAGGTACGGCGGATTATGGTCTCATCTATGATGGAGACTCGCGACCACATTGAGTGGATATATCGATGCAGATAAGGTGAAGCTATCGACGTAAAAGCACTTCCGGATGCCGTTTCAGTATGGGATCAAATTATGATCTTGTGGCATAGTAGGAAGTAATCTAGCATTGTTTCAAAGACAACGGAAGAGTACATTGTCGCGACAGCCCCGCTTAGCCGCGGCTTTCATATGGCTTCAAAAGTTGCCGACAGCCTATTTGATTTGGAGATGAGCAACCGCGATTCTATGTGAAAAAAGCCGCGATTAAATGACAGAGAACTGCGGTTCACTATACGTGTCGGCACATAGAGATCCGGGTTATCATTTCATCCTACGACATGGTACGTAGATGAGCCTTTGAAGCTCCAAAGCATTATTAGCTAACGGATGAACAAAGTTGTCGACGCAGTTGATCGCTTCCTATCTCGTAAAGTTTGAACACTTTCGGTGATAAGCTTGGTATAGTCCGAAGCCACCTTCCTCAAAAGGGGGAGTGTATGTATTCCTCGCTTCTGACCTAGTTGTTAAGCTAGTAGCTCAGTGCAAGTCAAATGTTGTTTTACGTCTAGCAACTAGGTCATAAGCATAACTAATCTTGCTTTAAGTATAACAACTTGGTCAGAAGCATGACGTTGTGTTTTCCTTGTTTCTGACCTAGTTGCTAGACGTGAAGCAAGATGAGTCGTGCTTCTACCGTTAGATCGAAGCAAGATGAGTCATGCTTTCCGACTCGGCCGTTAGACGTAAAGCATGACGCCGCGGTGATCCTTGCTTCTGACTCGGCCATAGATCGAAGCAAGATGGACATGCTTCCTGACCGGGTCATAGACGAAGCATGACGCCGCAGATCCTTTTTGCTTCAATTCTCATATCGAAGCAAGATGAGTCATGCTTCCGACCATAGATGTAAAGCATGACGCCGCAGATCCTTGCTTCTCAATTCCTCGGCCGTTAGATCGTGAAGATGAGTCATGCTTCACCTAGTTGTTAGACGTAAAGCATGACGTCATGGATTCCTTGCTTCCGGACTCAGTTGTTAGATCTAAAGAAGATGAGACTCTCGCCTCGACCGCTGTTAGAACGAAGCGATGTTGATGTGTGTTCCTGCTTCACCCGCGTTAGATCGAAGCGCGATGAGTCATGCTTCAATCATAGTTGTTAGATCGAAGCATGCATCGCGCCAGGATTCCTCGCCGACTCCAGTTGTTAGATGTAGCTTAGATGATGATATTACTTGCTTCCCACCTAGTTGTTAGGATCGAAGTAAGATGTGGTCACACCGAAATACCGTACCATCGGGCCAGAAATTGAGCGCTGTAGTATCATGGATGTGCCGTACCTTAGTGTCAGGATGAGGTATCATTTTTACCATACATATTTGATGTAGATGATGATAGCATTCTTCGAGAATGATGATGTCGATGGATGAAGAAAACTTCTCCATGACTCGAGAATGTGCTAGACAATGTTTCAAGATGATATTGACGAGCATCGGCCCCTCCGCATGCCACCGAGATGCGACCTTTCACTGGATTGATGTTGAATACCCTTCCTGTTAAGGGGAGTGTTGAAATACCGTAACCGCGAAGAGCATTCTTATTATTATTGGATTAAATCCTGCCAGATTAATCATGTCATTATTATTACAGCTATTGGATTAATCCCCATTGTGGATTAACTGCGTCGGTAATTGTATAAGGACGGAATCCCCTTTGGCGGATTGGTCATCTGGTTAACTACAAAGGGCATAATAAGAAGTCGCCCCCAGCTATCAGTTGAAGACCCATAATTAATTAAAGTGTGGGTTTACCCACCCGAGTGAGAGGTCGGCCCTACCGTGACCTTTCACACATGCCAGCCTTAGCAAATATATATTGCCTCACTTCAAACACACAACCTCACTTAAGCCCTCTGCGCAAGCTTCAATTACCGCTGAGAGGGAGTAGAGGGCGATCTCTTGAGAGAATTATCTCGTATTGGTTTGAGTTATCTCTGAACATTGTATGTTTATTAGCTATTTATGATAAGGAAGTTTTTGTTGGGTTTTCTTCCCCTAGAGGGTTTCCCAGGATAAATGCCGTGTCTCTTGTGAATGTGTATTTCTCAGTGATCTTGTTCTTATGATGCTCTTATCTATTGAAATGCAAAGAACTATAATAATGGCATAAACATTAACAGATACCCCCCTTGTGTTGGACAAGAGCCAACCTAAAGTGAGAGAGGGAGTTACTAAGGTGATAGTGGGTAGCCCCTCTAAATTGCCCTTCAGTTTTCATTTTGTGCTTGGGACTTTTACACATATAAGTAAGAGTTTGGGAGGTAACATTTTGGCGCCATTGCCATTCATTTCCGCTTCCATCTTCTTCACAGTTTCGCCCTCCTTCAGCTTCACTACCACCATGTGGAGGCTCATGCAACAGTCGTGGTGGTGTAAGGAGGAAGCAATAGTAGATAGAATCATATATATTAGAATAATTGTTTCTCCTTTTTCACTACTTTATATGTCATAGATGATAGATTCATAGTATTTAACAACTAGCTCAGTTTAGTGTTTTGGACCTTTCGGTCTTCATACTTTAGTGTGCAGATCGCCTATTTTGTAAACATAACTATTTGGTCATGTTGATAGTTGTTAGATAACCTATTTCATTCCATAGGTTAATGGTCTACTTTCTATTATATGGCTTAAAAATTTGTATATTTGTTTGTAATTGCTAGAATCTAGATGGTTGATGCTCGAATGATTAATCATTAATGTACTATGGATGCCATTTCTATGTTCATTAATGTACAAATATTCATGTTTTTATATATTCTGCAACTAATTTGGCATTCAACGTGTTTTTTTTTTAAATATATATGAAATTATATATATATATATTATGCTCCTGGGACACTTCGCTCCTGAGGTTTTTTGGAAAATGGCTCTCCTAACGCTCTCACTCTCATTTTCACTCCTGCTCCACTTTGCGCTTTGGAAATCTTGGTCAAGGAAGATGATTACATTAACCCCATCCACCTTTGGATAGAAGAAGTTTGCAGCAGTACATGCGAACCTTGGCATGATTTTGTTCTTTTTTCTCATGATCATGATCCTACTTTAGTTTTTGGCCAAGGCACTATGGAGATTCGAGCATATGTTTACTTGTTGTTTGACATTTCCTTGTTTTGGTTTGTGACCAAGCACAAGGGGAGACTTCATAGTGTTAATGAATTCATCAAATGGTTATATTGGATTTATGATTTTACTTAACATGCTCATCTTCCTATGCTAGTGTAGGTAGGATGAACAAGCTCTTAGGAGAATTAGGGAGAATAAGCTCAACATGTGAGCATTAGTTTTCTTTTCATGTTTCCTTTGGCATTTTTTGGGCTTGTGCCTTGTCTTATAAGGTCAAAATTTTGAAATTTTTTGAACAAGAACTTTGGATGGTTTGCATGTGAGGTTTCGGGGGGTGGATCCCACTACATGTTTTTGCTTGCTCATCTTCTTAATAGGTATGTTACCCCCTCACATCTAGGGGTAACTAGAGGAGAATTTTTCTTCTCTACAATCCATTGTGCAGACAATAGTTCCGATGATGACATTTCAGATTCTCCATAGACAATTGCCCACAGACCTTCTATTACATGTTCAACTCACTCACATTAGATGACATGGTGCATGACACACTGAGGTACATTGGGTTGATGCTTCATATCGAGTGATAATGTCAGTGTTTGGGGCATGAAAATGGTGATCATGGGTTGATTTGGATTATGAATCATGATGTTTTGAATTTATACTTTTTGCCTTGTTTCACCTTGGTGGTCATCATCGTCTCCTAGTCAAGTGTTGTCACTTTTGGGAAAAGTTGTACTACTGGGGGGCCTTAATGGGGGTAACGTTTCCATATCCCGGTCCATACATAACACACTCCATCTATTCCCTCTCTGTTATCCTATCTTTTGGGTTGGTTGTCATATGTCATCTATAAAGGTTCATGCCTCATAATCCTCATGAGAAGAAGGAGCTAGAATGCTCGAGGTTGATGTAGCTTGATCAAAAAAATGATATGGAAAGAGAAAATTCTATAAATCAAAATGCAAAGCAAAGAAATGAGAAAGAAAAGCAAAGTCTAAAAAACCAAGAAAGAAAGAGAATCATGAGCTCTACCCCCTCGCTAGGAGGCCATCACCCCAAGTCTTATGCAATGAATGCATGCTTAATAAAAGGATTTAGCAAATAAAAATCAAAAGCCAAAAAGGTTGATTGAATAAAGAAAAAGGAAAACAAGGTTTTGGAAAGACAGTGCCGAGGAAAGGGTAACTCATTTTCTAAGCGCTCCCTCATACAAAGGCACTCGTGAGGATGACTATCATACACAACCTTTCATGACTATGCCACCATTCATGAAGTAAACCCTAAACCATACTATTTCCATTGCACATGCTCCTTGATGGGTTTCTTGGGACATACTTCTTATCCTGGGTACTTGCACACCTAATAGGGGGTAATAATGATCCTCCCATACCTAAACTTGGCAAATTGTATAACTTTGTAAGCTAGTGTGAAGTTTGAAGAAGATACTTAATGAGATCTATCTAATGGATTTTGCATTGACATGACTCACTTTATATGTTGTGTTTGACTTGTGTGCATGCCTCCAGTTTTCATGGTGCATTGGACTATATGAACCCCTCCTCGGGTGATGGATTGCACATTGCCACATGTTTGATTGACACCTTGGTCCTTTGGAGGACATTTAAGGGCTACTAACACACTTCATGGAGGCTGTCCCCACCACTTGAGAGAGGTCATTCCACACTTTTGGGAGGACGTTGAGCCCTTTGATGACATGGCTCTATTAACGAGACACCCTATCTCTTATGGGGTATGACGTGACCCCTTTTGATGATGGGACGTTGCACTTTGATGATGATTTGACACTGTTGACCGCCTGTTTAGCACAGAGGTCAACTCATTATCATGAAGATTATTCTATGTCAGAGACAGAGATGGTTCTACTGGGTGTTTTATACACCAGCACTTAAATTTTTGTAAACGGGATTTCCGCACCCCTGCGAGGGTA
>SNQJ01S0088992.1:33337-52073 GCA_010110895.2 Picea sitchensis | reverse complement strand
ACATAGATGGTTTCCACAAGTTCTCTGTTTTGCTCTCTCCTGCTCTTCTTCTAATGCTGAATAATAATAAATCTCAGTTATACAAGGAGGGTGCCTATATTCGTTTTCCCTCCTGGAAGTAAAAACTGTCTAATCTTCTATCTACCAACATTAAAAATATTTAATGCCTCCTTATCTACATTAGGTTACAACTGCGCTTGCTTTGAATGCCTTTAGTAAACGGCGGCGCAACAATACCAAGGTGAAATTCAAAATCAAAAAGGTTTGCTGGCTTGTCCAGCTGTACAATCTCTTTCTCCTCGCGCTGGTTCGTATGATGTATTGCGGATTCTCCTGCATCATATGGAATAAAGGATCTGCATATGCTGTATAAAATCTCATTCCATAGTGTCAATTTGTATATCGCGAAAGTCTAGGTGCTATTTGTGGGACACAGAACATTAGATACTTAATTAAAGCCTGTCAGGTCGTGAACCTGCGATCCAAAAAGTGTCGAAGTATGGAATGAGGGATCCACATATGTTCTAGAAAAATGTGTTTGTAAAGCGCAAAACAATAGACGCCCAATTTCCAACTCGCCAACCCGAGATCCCCAGATAAAAAAAAAAACGCTAAATTTGAAATTCACACGAGGTCGCTACGGGACAATAAAAGTGCAATGTTCAGCCAGCCAACCCGAGTCCACCAATCAATTTGTATATCATAGAAGTCAGGGTGCTATTTGTAGGAGACAAAACAATAGAGACTATATTTTTGGTGCACCAACCCGCAAACCCACGATCAAAAAATTGCCTAAGTATGGAATGAGGGATCTGCATATGTTGTATAAAATCTCATTCCATACTTTATATAGAGACTATGTCCAAAAGTTTGTGTGTCAATTTGTATATCTCAGAATTCTAGGTGCTATTTGTAGGACACAGAACAATAGATACTTAATTTTCAGTCCACCAGGTCCCGAACCCGTGATCCAAAAAGTGCTCAAGTATGGAATGAGGGATCCTTATATGTTCTAAAACACTATCAATTTGTATATCGCAGAAGTCTGGGTGCTATTTGTAGGAGACAGAACAATAAAGACTTTATTTTTGGCCCGCCAGACTACAAGCCCACGATCCAAAAAATGCCTAAGTATGGAATGAGGGATCTTCATATGATGTATAAAATATCATTCCATACTTTATATAGACTATGTCCATAAGTCCGCCTGTGAATTTGTATATCGTGGAAGTCTAGGTGCTATTTGTAGGACACAAAAGTCTAGGTGGTATTTGTAGGACACAAAACAATAGATACTTAATTTTCAGCCCGCAAGGTCGCGAACCTGTGATCCAAAAAATGCCCAAGTATGGAATAAGAGATCCACATATGTTCTAGAACACTATCAATTTGTATATCGTGAAAGTTTGGGTGCTATTTGTAGGAGACAAAACAATAGAGACTCTCTTTTCGGCGTGCCAAACCGCGAGCCCACTGTCCAAAATCTACCTAAGCATGGAATGAGGGATCTGCATATGATGTATAAAATCTCATTCCATACTTTATATAGAAATTGTCCACAAGTCCGCATGTGAATTTGTATATCGCAGAACTGTAGGTGCTATTTGTAGGACATGAAACAATAGATACTTAATTTTCAGCCCGCCAGACCGCGAACCTGCGATCAAATGCAATGTTCAGCCAAACAGCCTATAGGTCCTCTTGTCAATTTGTATACCGTGGAAATCTGGGTGCTATTTGTAGGACACGAAATAATAGAGACTCTTTTTTCATCCTGCAAGGCCACCAACCCACGATCAAAAAACTACCTAAGTATGGAATGACTCTTTTTTATATGGCTCGTTTGTCAAAATATTTTTATATCACTCGGTCGACCAGATTGTGCAAACTTTCTCATATAATTAAATTTTTCAATATAAATATTTAGCAATAATAATTTAGCGCAAGTTAGGTTCTGAATTTGTATATCGTGGAATTGTCACTGTTATTTGTAGAGCGCAGAATAATAGATGCCCATTTTTTTCCCCGCCGGCTCGAGAACCCCCGATCCAAAAAAGTGGCTAATTATGGAATTAATACGGAATCGCTAAGGACAAAAGAAATGCAATGTTGAACCAATCAACCCGCAAGTCCACCTATCAATTTGTATATCGCAGAAGTGTAGGTGTTATTTGTAGGACACCAAACAATAGAGGCTCAATTTTCATCCCGCCAGGTCGAGAACCATCGGTCATTCACATGCCCTGGGTATATTTTTACCCAATCGCTTTTCATACTTCGGTATTTCTTGGAATCGGTTTCGCCATTGTTGTTGCCTTCGTACTTGTTTCCAAATACACAATAATTAAGCTTTAATGCTAGTAGCCATCCTGCAGCAACCGTTAAAACTATCATTAATGTCCGGAAGTCTGGAGAATATTTGTCATTAGTACGAATTAAACTAAGATTTGCCCAGAAGCATGTTATCCTTTCCAAGTATTCATTTCAAAGGCCGCGCAATATTTATTTTTTTGTGCGCCGACAGGTTGGTGCTTTTAAGAAATTTATGATTCTTAATCTCTTTTCGCCATCACCGCCACGTTTGCACTTTTTTCTATTTGTGCAATTAGTGAGCTGTGATGGTCACAGCTCATTCCACACGAACCCTGGAAATTTTCATTGATCAGCGAAAGGCTCGAGGAGATATTCCATTGATACGCATTAAACCATAATTTGCGGAGGCTTATATTATCCCTCCCCGATTTTCATTTCAAACATCATCTCCACCAAATGGAAATTCTAAATAACTTCTGGCAACAGTTCTCTCCACACACAATAAACACATTGGGGCATAATGGTCAGAGGTTCCACTATTCCAGGGCATATTGTTACTATTCATCTCCCTCCACCCAGTAGGAAAAAATGAGATGGTCCCTTGGTACACCGAGAGATATATTTCAAGCCAAAGAATTCCATCGCAACCCTGGCTGATCAGAGAACCAACCCAGTTGCAGTCATTGCTATCGAAGAAGTTGATGCCATGAATTCTGAGCCGGAAGAAGATGATCTGATGGATGATGATACGACAATGGATGATGGCAATGCAGAGAATCTTCCCACTCCCACCCACAAATTGAAATCAACCATAATGAACGGACCTTCCCGTCTCGATGATCGCAGTCATGAAAACACCAAAAGGAGTTTCAAAAAAGAAACTGACGGTGAACGCAACAACCACTTTGCACCGCAAAAGTAGGAATTCCACATTTCCAAATTAGTCTGTTCTGAGCGGAAGAGTTTCAGTGTAAAGAAATGATATGTTGATGCTCCCAGAGATATATTTCAAGACAAAAAAATATTGTTTAACATTTCCGGGCATCAGGTCCAAAACTCTCGCTCCTGCCATGCATTTTCCTACTAGTCATCTCCTTTTGCCCAGAATGGACTAATTTGGGCCTCTTCAATTGCACGTGCAAGTTGTTCTACTAAAGTTTTTTGGACTATGCAAAGGCGGTTTCAGCTACAGGCTATTCTGCTTTCCCTGCAACCATTTTCGTCTTCTTTCTGAGGCAAAGCTTTTGAAAAATATCAATTTCAGCAGAGGATGATTCATCGACGAGAAAACTCCAAGAAGCTTGCATACTACATAACCCATGCCTGTGTTTGTCCCAGATACCTTCAATGTTTTAGCGTGAAGAACTGGGTCCAATTTCTAAGCATATATGCACAGTACTCGATGTTTTTCTTATTTGTTTATTTTAAATGGATTTGCTATTAAAAAAAAATTCCTTGCACTCTTTGTTGTTGCCTCTTTTTTGGGTTTAACGCATGTTCTAATTGGCATGGTTCAGTGCTCTCGTACTTCTTCGATCTTCTGTTTACTAATACCAATATACAATGTTGCAGCAAAATCGTTGTTCGTGTTTCTAGACATGCAATTATTAAGTTTTAATGCTAACAACCCATAATGAAATAAGTTTAATACTTGAGTTAATATGTTGCATTGACGGTAGAATGTATGAAGAACACAATTACACACACATGTTCCAATAAAATCTAATCTTCCACAAAGCATTTGCTGGCAATTAGTAGAAAAGGAAATTTAGTGGTTAAGTTGATATGTTACAGTCATGGAATAATGTATCAAGAACATAGCTGCAGGCATACGTTGCAATAAAATGAAATCTTCAACAACGCATTTGATGACAATTAGTAGATCATGGTTTTGCAATGATGACACTTCTTTGAAACCAATTCGCGCTTATGAAAACTTCCTTCCGCCTCTCTATTTTCCCACTCTTTTATTTCCTCTAGTTTCTCTTCATGGTTACTTAATTGTTTTTTTCCCGACAATGTGTTGGTCCACAGCTTAGTGGATTCACGTGTATTTCCAATGACCGCTTCCCCTTTATTTAAATTGATGTCTATTGTTCCCTGTCCCACCACTGGCACCCAGGGTTCCGCCATATACAAATTGATAGGCAGACTTGCGCTTTGGTCAAGTCAACATTGCAATTCTACTTTTTCGTGACCTCCAAACAACATTCAAAGCTCTGGTATATACAAATTGACAGATATTCAAAATTTCAACCATTCTTAGATCATACGTTTTTCTATATTACGATCCACCTATCATGCCATTTTCTGTGTTGCACATTTTTGCACTGAAAACTTTCGAGAAATACAATTTAACTGTTAGGTCCTCGCATATTTAGTGGAACTATTGTCACCCCATTTTGAAGCCCGTCTATCCGCTTTATATACTTCGTCATTTTTTCGAATTTCTTTGGCGAATCATTGATTTGGGGGGTTGAAGAAATATTTAGTTCATAGTCATTGTTTCTTGTATCCGCGCCCCTTTGCAATTAGCAGTTGGCAATTATATATAATATCTTATTTCCACATATGCAATTAACAATTTCTTTGTTCCATACTTAGACACTTTGGCAGAATTACGCAAATATACAAACCGGACACTTAATTGCCCCATCATGATCTCTTCCATTTTACACACTTTGCACTAAAAAATTGAGAAACATGAAATTTCATCGTGCAACACTCGGCTATCCTGACTATCCCCGTAACCCTTTTTTCAATCACGTCTGACCTCTTTTCAGAGATTTCCATTCTTTCCTTTCTCTCCACCCTCTCCGTCACCTTCGCACTTTTCTATGATAAAATAAAATAAAAAGTTGTATATATGTATACATATCTTGTTTCTAAATATGGAATTACTGGCATTTAATTCTAACAAGTCATCATGCAGAAACCGTTTATATTGTCTTTGATGGGAGAAAGGCTCGAGGACATCTCATATTCATGCGCATTAAACCAAAATTTGCAGGCGGATTATATTATCCCTTGCAAGTGTTCATTTCAAAATCATGAAATCCCGTTCACACGGTGTGCCCTTCGCATGTTCACGAAACCTCCATTCCTTAATTGTTCTTCATCGTACCCACCACGTTCACATTTCTAAATATGAAATAAATAAATTTTACTACTAACAATTCATCATGCACCACCAATACAGATTGTCATTAATTAGGGAAAGACTCGAGGAATTTCCCATTCAAAAGCATTTAACCAAGATTTAGAAAAAAGTTACATTCTTCACTTTAACAATTCATTTAAACCATCATCTGCAGCAAATAAACCTTCTCATAAAACTATGGCACTAGCTCGACAATAGTTCTTTGGAGATACAGTGAACACCTTCGGGTGTGAGGACCAAAACTTCCACTGGTCCAGGGCATTTTCTTATTACTTAACCCCTACCTCAGAGAACCAAGTAATTTGGACCGTTGAGATTGCTCATGCAGGATGTGTCCCTAAGATTTTTGACTATAAGGACCTGGTCTCTTAGTGCACCGATAAATTTATTACAGACCAAAGAATTATTCCACTGAACGACAACTCTTCTGTTTATTTGTCACCTCAGGTCTTCCGCTAGATGCTCAAATTGCCCGAGCCAACATTGAAATTCAAAGGAGAAGATTGCAAATAGTTCCTAGCAAAGCATAATAATGGATTGGACCTCTTGCCCCATTTTTTGGAAAGGAAAAATCTATCTCCTAAATATATTACAAGTATGGAGGTTAGTTCATTTAGAAATCCATTTCGAGAAATTGCCTGGCTATTTACAAGAATAACGGGACATGAGTCCACAGGTATTGTTCCCTGCATGGCTCTTTATATTTTGTATTTCACAGTGAATGAACAAGCCCTTTTTGATTGGGGCAGGTTAATTTCCCATGAAATCTCTTCCCAATTGTCAAGCTACAAAAGGAAAATGAAATTTTATATGTTATCCTATTTAGTTTTTGCAATAGCACATTCCTGTCAGTTTCCGCAACTGTCTCTGTCCAAAAAAATCAACTGCGAATTCCACCCGGTGACGTTCTGGTACAAGGCCTTGTGGAAGCATAAGGCTTCCCACTATTTTTATGAGGTTTTTAATGGCTTCCTGTTTGTTTTCAAAGTTTTGTTGTTAGGAGAAAATGCTCCCCGGATATCTGAATAGGCAACTAGTTTTTTGAACAATAAGGGGGCACTCCAACATTTGGAAAATTACACTGTCATAAGAAATTTTGGCTCCACGGAACAACCTTCTCTCCTTCCATTTCACGTTACGGATTTTTTTTTATTGTAGAAGTAACATGTCAATACAACTATTGGTTCCATCTATTTCAAAGGAAGAAAAAAACAGTTCATTCCTCTGCCTTGGAAAATAGGGGAGTTCATCTTGAAAAACATCAACAAAATTGATGATTTCGTAGCAGATTTTATCATCTCCAACCTCAAATATGCTGAAGACATAAGAGGATTCGACCCCTATGATATTTTTAGAGAAAATTTACAATCACTTGGCCTCAGTGATTGTTTTGTAAATAAACATCTGCCCAAAAACAGAGACAGTGACGGTCCTGCCTCTGATACCGGCTATGTAGAGATAGTGCAAAGCTGCACCAAATTGTACACGCAATAGGGGAAAGGCCCCGATGACAAGAGTGTTCAATCCTCAAATACCACTCCAAAAAGCACGAAATCCCATAGCATCGCTCCAATGGCCCATCATAGCAACAAAGAAACCAAGATTTATTCAAACGGAGGAGGAGATAACGACCCTCCTCACTGTAAAATTGATAGTTCTCACAAGCTTCCAGTAGAGAAGAAGAGGAAAACAAATGTAGTTCAGGAAGAAGAGCCAGAAATTCAGAGTCAGAACATGGAAGTTGGCACTAATATGGATGCCATGTTCCCCTTCCTTGATCATCCCCAATACAAAATCCATCATAGCCATCAAATGGACATATCTGTTACCCAAAATTTTGACGAAGATGAATCCTTTGTGTTCCAGAGCGCTGTTTTTGATAGCCAGAACAAAAGATTGATATTTGAGAAAAAAAATGTTAAAAATATCAAAGACAAATCTCGTTCAGAGGTTGACGTTGTGAACATGCGGCCGTCCCAAATCTTTCAACTTCACACCATGACCATAGAAGAACTTCATGATTCCATTATATGCATCGAGACCCAGAATGCCAAACTAAAGGACCGAGTCAAGGAATTGGAAGACGCTTTCATTCCTATGTCATTTCTTGTTGATCCTTTGACAATCGCCATGCTTGGCACCCCTACACCCAATGTAAAAGCATCCTCCACCCTGCTTGCATCCTGTAAAGGATATGTGGAGAAAAATATCAAAAAATGAATGGAACTGGTTACTCAGGCATGGAAAAGATCACAAACCATCACTTCCCTTGGAACCAGGGCACATAGATTGCTCGAGCTTTTGCAAGTCGAATTAAAAGATGAAGAAAAATTATTTTTAAAAATAGTCATCCCTTTTGGCAAGATTGTCAACAATATGACAGAAACAAAAAGAAGAGAAGAAGATCTTCCATCCAAAAACTAGATCGGCCAATTAAATGCATGTTGGAAACAAAAAGTAAAGAACCTGTGTCTCATTGTTCAATCATGTGAACAAACCATAGTGAAGAAAGATGAATTATTTACAAAGCTGTCAAATATAAACTTATTAGGGAAAACCAATGAATTCCAGGACCCCCTCTTAATCCCAAACTCCTTGCCCTTAACCAGGAAAGAGTTCAATAAATAGGTTGCTATGTTGAATACCTTGTCTCTCAAAAAAATTTACAACATCCTTCAATTTTATCAAGCTCGTGTCCATGACTGGCTAGTCAAATATGCAGTACAGAATGAGGAAATTCATCAAGCTCTCTCTAATCTTTCTATCAACTTCCAGGAATTAGAAAACAGAGTTTTCAACATCAAAATTTGGAATGATATCAATGTCTCCCCAATGAGAAGCTACATTGAAAAATGGGTCGAAAGGCAATTGAAACAGGTCACCAACGAAAGACAACAGGTAGCTCCCGACATTCCAACAACCATAGAGAACATCCTTGAAACCGCAATCATCGCCGACATCAATGAAATGAAAGCCACAAGAAAATAGCCAAAGTTCTCATATGTACCCTCACTGTAAGTTTAGTCATCACATCTTTCTTTGTTTCTCAGCCTGGTTATTCCACTTTGTTAAATACAGATGTATAGGAAAAAACTTATACCTTTCCATTTATTTTCTTTTGCAACTATTGCACTCTATCTTCTTTCCACAATCCTATTTCTTGTACATATTTTTCTAATGGTCCACGGGAGCCCCAATCCCAGTCTACATCACAAACACATTGAAATTCCCGTTTATATGTAATAGACTTTAATTTTTTGGTATATTTCAAAATTTGCAGTAGTATGTAACAAACTTTCATTTTTTCACATACTTGAAAAAAAAGTGCATTTAAATTTTTGTATGTTACAGACTCTATTCTTATCTTTCCGCATTCTGTATAACAAATGCATTTGTTTTTTAATATGTTAGACTTTTTTTCTTATCCTTCAGCAATTTGTATGGCAAATGCATCTACTCTTTTATATGTTACACACTTTTCTTTTCTTATATATTTCAAAATAAATGGTGTTCAACAATGCAAGCGTCATTTACATATACCCCATGTTCACAAATGCATTTAAATTTGTATATTACTTATCTCCTATTAATTTTATGTCATCATATATTTTTATCTTTCACCGGTCCATCTGGAAAATGCATTTAAATTTCCAAATTTAATTTTTCACTGTAAACAAAATTTTTACTTTGTTATATACTTTCAAAAAAATTAGGTTTGTTATATACTTTCAAAAAAATTAGGTTTGTTATATACTTTCAAAAATTAGATGTTGTTGTGCCTGCTGACCATCATTTACTTTTTCCCTATCTTTTGTGAAATACATTTTGCACAACATTTCCCTGATATACATTTTGCACCAAACACTTCGTTTCATTTATAATTCGACCCCATTTTCCACAATTTGCTTTCTAGCCTCCTTGGCAAGGACTGCACTGGCACGCAGCCTTATTATAATATTATGGCCATTAAAACCATGCTCAGGGGACCAAAGGGAGCACCGCCCACCTCCTCGAATCGAAACATGGATTCAACTTAGTTTCCCAATGAAAGAAAGAGATTGCCCATCCGACTCAATAAAAATGAGTAGGCATAGTCTAAATAGGAGGTACCGTGGTACCCAAGTACGCAAGTGTGTAGTCGAACACCCATGCTCTGTTGAACACCCGTCCCAAAGAGAGAAGTATATAGCAGTACCTCCTCAACATTCAAAACGCATGTGACTCGATTTTGTTGATTCTTGCTCGACATAGTAACTTTGGCTTGAAAATTTTGTGTTTACGTTTATCTAAGTACATTTTTTTCTCAATCGTTTTCAATTCTAGTTAATTAATATGCATAGATATTAACGTATAAAAATAAATTAAAAAACAAAATCCAATGAATTAAAATGTCTCATCAATTAGACTTTAATTTAGCGAGATTTACTGTATATATGTCTTACATTATGATTTTGAAACTTTATTAATGGGTGGTACTAAAGTAATCGGTATGGTGTCAAGCCAGATGATCTATCAAATATATCTTAACCTTTTCAAATATATCTTAACCTTTAGTTATACTATTTTTTTTTCTATATCTGTCATTGTACTAAAATTATTTATAAATAAATAAATTTCTAAAAATAGTGACAATTTCCTAATTTATTATATTTTTTTATCTTCTTAGTTTATATGTGGGAATTAAATATTTGTACTTAGGTGAGAATGTCACAACTAAAATCGTGCTATGTGATTGGTAGAAAGACCATGGAGTAGATCAATTATGAGATGGGATTCCATGGTATGTGGATGCAATGGAAGAGGATGTGATTCAAATATTAATTGGTTGGATTAAATAAATAATAAAAAATATAGTTTTTCATAAAATATAAAAAATTAAATAAGTGGGATTGTCTAAGCTCAATATAAATCGTTTTTGTGTATTTTTTTTTAAATTATACATTGAACATTGAAGTAGTTGATGGGGAACAAAAGTCGTTTGTTTACTTTCTAAAACTTTGCAAGGACAATAATTTAATTGTAATGACATTAATATTTTCATAAAAAAATATCATTAGAAAGACAACACAATTCCATAGAAATGGTCATTTTACTACATGCCAAAATTCACAACAATTGTATGAGTTTCGAGAGATTTTATTTTAGAAATATCTAAAATGTCAAATTTTCATCACCACATTTCACTAAAAAGTGTTTCCCACTTTCATGAACTTGCCCCTTACTAATAAATGAACTTAATAGTTGGTATGTTCTACTAGTTCATTTTACAAGTTGTTTACCTTATCTTTTCATGGATATAGATTTGTACACATGTAGCTACTAATATCATCATTGGGAATATATTGGTACAACTATAGTTACTTATCTCCATGTTGTATGGTGTTTTGTACTCATCTCCTTTGCCTTATTCTTTGCTTGATATATGTAAAGGAATTAATTCCTTATTATGCAATATTTATTGTCAAGTGATCTATGGAGTTATATTTTCTTTTTATGTACTTATTTTACTATTAAGGAAAGTTGTAAGTTACATAACTCAAAACACATATGACGAGTTGGATTTTTTAAGGCCAAGCTAAAGCGATTGGGCATCGAAATCCAAAATTAGGTTTTGGGTCTCCAAAATCCATTGCAAAGGAAAAACATCAACATGCATATGGATCACCTCACCTAAGCTAAGTATACATCATTTCCTATGGACCATCAAAAACATAGTTTATGGTTAAATGGATCTAGGTAGCCTTATCTCCTAATTGAGGTCAAATGATATATTGATATGAAATTGAATTTTGTGCTTGAACATGTATAACCATAGGTTGGATCAATCTTATCATTGAATTCACAATATTGACATAATAGGTTTTGAGGTGTCTCATATTCAGAGCAATGACGATCGGGATTTATGAGTGGAACGAAATGAAACATGGATCTATAACATTAACACATATATAGAGAGAACAATAACAAAGATACAATGGAACTTAACTTCTATTCAATAAAGAAATATGTTGAAACTGTAAAATGCAGAATGAAAACAATCTTGCTCGAATGGTGGTAGCTAATCTCTTAGAAGATATGTGGAGGCTACATACACTTGTATGAGCACCTTAAAATGAGGCCTCTTGGCCTTTTTAGCATAAAAAAGTAAACAAAAAACCCTAGACATCCAAAAACCTAACCCTAGGAGATGAAGCGCCAAAAGTCATGTGGGTCCTGATGAGGTAAATTGGTACATCAACTTCCCGGGCTCGTAACATTTGCATGCGATCTTCATTTTATGCGCACAATAGCCTATTGGAAAGGTCTATTTGAGGAATACAAATTATTCCATCACACTTATAATTTTTTTATAGTGTGACTGTGGTGGGCCCAACAAACATTGTTTAGGGACTCAAAATAGCCCTGGAAGTTTAGGGCATGAAAATCTAAAAAAAAACTTCCAAGATGAAAACTATAACTGCAAAGATGGAAGTTGTATGTTAGCCACCTAGAAGAGGTGGGTGGCCACCAATATCCACCTGGATAAATCCTCCCTCCTTAGGAAGCAATTGTCTCCATTGCATTGAGATCCCCCATCATATGAGGAAATTTTTGTTGAATTTGGCCCCGAGTAAGCCACTTACCTTGGTGCAACAACTACCCCTCTTTGACAACCCAATAAAGTTGAAGATTTTGTTGGTGATTTCCCTTGACATGTGTATCAACGATTTGATCAGTGGATGCATGTTCCATGCAGTCGAGGTTGAGCTCTGTTGGTGTCAAGTGTTCTTCTATATCTGAGGTGTCCAATAAGGGTGAAAAGTATGGACAAAGGTGGTCGACATTAAAAACTGGGTGCAGGGCAAGGAAGGGGGAAATGTTGAGCTCAAAATCATTGTCATCCACAACCTTGGTGATGGTGTAAGGTCCATAGTGGAATGGAAGAAACTTCTGATGGGGTCCTGTAAGGCGTTCTTTCTTCAAGTGAAACCAAACTTTATCTCCCACCTAAAACTTGTGTGGAACCTAGTGTGGATCATAGCACTACTTGTAATTGGAATTAGACTTCTGCAAAATATATTGAACCTTTTGGTGAATGTGATGGATTTGTTCAATGAACTAGGTGGCTTTGTTGAATTTTCTTTGTGCATGGGATGATTCTTCCTATGTGGAAGTAAGGGGCAGTGCAACATCCATGGGATCCAATGGTTGAAATCCTAACCCCACCTGAAAGGAGATGTGTTTAGCTGAGCTATGTATGGATCTATTGTAATTGTGATGAACATAGGGAAGACTCTTATTCCATGTGTGTAGATTCTTGGAATTGTACATGCAAGATATGCATGATCATCGAGTTGATGACCTCAGTTTGGTCATTTGTTTGGGGGTGGAAGGTCATGGATTTGGTGATCTTGGTTTCCATATGTGACCAGAGGATTGAATAGAATGTGTTGAGGAACTGACTATCCTGATCTGAAATGATGTTTTTGGGTATGCCAAAATATACCCATACTATTTCGAAGAAGATCTTGGCAGTGGCCTTTGTTGTGATTCTCTTCTTTCAGGTGACCATAATCGCCATCTTGGAAAATCAATTAACAACCATGAAAACACAGTCATTTCCCTTATTGGTGGAAGGAAGACTTGACATCTAGTCCATCGATATGGATTCCCAGGGCTTGTCAGGAGTAGGAAGAGGGGTGTACATGCCTTGTTTCTCAATGGCTGGTTTGGAAATGGCACAGGCCATGCAAGACCTGATATACTTGCTAACATCTTGTCGGAGTTTCATCCAATAGAAATGTTTCTCCAACACAACCAATGTCTTTTCTACACTGAAGTGTCTTGTCATTCAACTGTAGTGAGCTTCCCAATTCATCTTCACTCGCTCTCTTGATGGAACACAGAGATGGATCTGATAGCACAACAACCCATCATGCATATCAAAATCAATGACAACTGTGTTTTTTCACAACATATGGTAGGTACTGGCGAAGTTAGGATCTCTCTCATAGAGTTGGGTCCATCTAGAGGTCTCATGTATGCAGGAGTGTATCATTGTGGTTAGTGTGGAAACTAGAGGTCGACTGAGGTAGTCAACGACAAGGTTAGTGCTATGTATCTTATGCTTGATGTTGAGATGGAAATGCTACAAGTATGTGGACCACTTTTGATGGCAGTAATTCTGCAATTTGCCTTGTGTCTACATGAACTGCAGATGCTTATGATTAGTGTCGATGACTATCTCCTTCCGAAGAATTTAATGTCTCCATTGGTGGTAGGATTTTACAATGGAGTACATTTCTTTTTTCGTACGTGGGATACTTATGGATAGTGTCTGATAGTGTCTCCCTAATACATAGAGATGCAAGTTCAAGTGTCATGGAGAGAGCTCTGGAGACCTGGCCTATTTTGGAGCTTTGTCTAGTCAAAATATTCTCTCTGGTAGAGAGATTCACCCACCCCTATAAGCCAGTACCCATAAATCTACCCGAGACTTTTCATTTGATCATTTTTCCTATCGCTTAGGATACGCCTCTTCTACCTGTCTAATAAAGAACTCCATCCATTCACTATCACTCGATAGGCCACAGGATGTCCATTCCGAGTGAGAACTATGCCCACAACATAGTCTGAAGCATCTGTCTTAATATCAAAGGGATTTTGCATGTCAGGTAATGAGAGAAATGGGGTTGAGCATAAGCACTGCTTCAAATTTTTACTTTCCACCACCCCTGGTCACTTGGCTAAGGGCCCATCCAATGTGGGATAATCCCAACATGAACCTGTGATAGAAATTGGAAAGGCCTAAGAAGATGTAAAGATCAATGAGTGTGGTCGAGGTTTCTAGTCAGAGATGACCTGGATCTTGGATAGATCAACATGCACCCTATGATCATCAACAATGTAGGCTAGGTATTGGACCTTGTTCATGTCTAAGGATCATTTTTCCAAATTTTCTTATAGCTTGTGTTACCGAAGAGTGTGAGAACCTATTGAATATGTTGCAAGTGTTCCGCCAAATTTTTCTTGAATATGAGGATTTCAACCAAATACACCACCAAAAAATAATTGGTGAAAGGCCCCAAGATATCATCCATCATCCTCATGAAATTTGTTGGGGAATTTGTCAATCCAAAGGACATGACCAACCATTCAAATAGACCTTCTTTGGAGTTGAAGGAAGTCTTCCATACATCAGTCTGCTCTATTGGCACCTGGTGGTAGTGTAACTTCAGATCAATATTACAAAAGTACTTGGCCCCCTTGAGCTGGTCAAGGAGATCGTCAATTCGTGGAATTGGGTAATAGTTCCTCACTATGATTTTATTTAGGGCCTTGTAATCAATGCAAAGCCACCAGGTCTCGTATGTCTTCTACACAAGAACGATTGGGCTTCCAAAAGGTGATGATCTTAGGAGGATGTGCCCCTTTTCGAGAAACTCTTGGATATGGCACTTGATTTCCTCATTTTCATATAGAGAGAAAGATAGATTGGCCCATTGGGCGGTAATGTGCTAGGCGTCAAATCGATCGAGTGCTTAACCTAACAGTGTAGAGGTACCCTAGTGGGTGAGGAGAATATGCCTTTGTATTTCTTCCACGACCTTATCCACTTTCTTCTTCTGCATGGAGAGACCTATCATGGATACCATTGATGTGGTTGCAACCCTCCACTCACTTTGAGCACAAATCACAAAGAAGACAAACTTTCTGACCTGAGAGATGACCTTCCTGCATTGCTTATCAGAGGTCAAGGAAATGGCAATAGATGAGACTACCTCAGGTATCCTATATAATTTCCTGTCCAAAGTAATAATAACATCATGAGGCCTAGACTAATATCACTACAAGGAAAATACCTTGTAGCAGAGGTTATAATAGAGGTTTTTAGTGTTACAAAATTGGTAAAAATTATCAAAAAACCTCTACGAAATTTTTTGTTTTTGGTGGTAGATGTATTTGCAGATATTATAATGAAAATTCATTATAAATAAAACAATCTATGTGGGTGTAAGTTTTAGCAGATATCTTTCTAGGTAGTGCACTCCATGGTGTATACGCACCGATGTATTCTCAAACATAAATCACCAGTGCATACATTTCACCGAAAGCATCGGGGCAATCCTATAATATTGGGGAACCGATGATTTTATAAGTAATAATGTACCGATTATTTAATAACAACAATTCAATGGTTGAATACATGATACAGTGTGTCGATGTGTTCTCAAACTTAAAGCACTAGTGCTCTTTCTTAATTAAACACATTGGAAGACCGTTTTTTATTATTATAATTGTTTTTGTTAAAATAGTATTACGATTGGTGTTGGTTAATTATATATCATCACCAATGTGTGTTTCATTACAACACAGGTTCTTTTTATCATTAAACGCATTGGTTCTTTTAGCATTAATCGCACCGATTTTCATTTTCTTTTTTTGGAAACATCGACTTGTGACAATGCAATTATTGTTATTTTTCAATTCCATCGTTCATCAAAAAATTGACATATATCTTATAATAGAATTCATATAAATTAAATTTTGAGTAGTTCATTTGGATATGATGTTTGGATTAATTTGTTATATCATCATATTTCACATCTCTTCATTATCATCTTTGATCATCCATATATTTAATCAACAATGTAACATTTCAGAATGACATTGGAAAACACAATAGAATAAAATAGAATGTGTTTTGTTACATATGAATAAGAGGATCTTTGTCATACAAAATGAGAAACTTATTGGTAACCCATTTTCTTTCAATTGGAACACTATGTTCATTACATTAAACAAAATGTTTGATTTTCACAAACAATTATTTCAAAAAATACAACAACTTGCATTGATAATCAAATATATTGATGATCATTCTTCTTTGTAATTGTTGTCAGTGCTCGAGCTACTTCCGTGACTTGGTTTATTTGGTCGAATGTTTTGTTGATTGCCTAGATTTTTTCCCTCTTCTTCAAGTTCCATCTACAAAAATAAAAATAAAGTGTAATGAGCATATCTACATTGGTGGGAATAATGAAAATTGAAATAAGTAATATACGTGAATGTAAATTGAAAAGTGACGTACCATAGAAATAATTGAGTTCTTAATGATACACATTCCTTCAAAACCAAATCTTATGGCTTCTCTCAACAACTCCTATGTTGGCACATTTTCATACTTTGTTTCCTGCAAGTTTTATACTCCATAATAAATCATAGATTTAATATAAAGGAGTTTTTTTGTTCCATTAATTATAAAATGAGAGAAGTAAAACAACATAGATACTTACAAATTCTACAATTAATTTTTGATATGCCAACATATACTCACAACCCTTACTTAACCCAATATTAATCAATTCTTATGGTGACTCTTCTTTGTATGTTAGCACTTGTTTGAAGACATTCAAAGGTGGTTCTTTAAAACAATTTAAAATATACAAAAATTAAATCTTAATTTAATGTTATAAGAAAATAACAATTACTCACAAACTTTTCTATCAACCATTTTCTTCTTTATAGGTTCCATTTTGTTTTCTTTTCTACAATAAAATACTTGAAAATTAATATTTAATACTAAATTATTTATTTATATGTACCTAGTAGAAAAATTCAACGATTTCATTTTTGAAGCACATTGTCGTTGAGATGGCTCCTCTTGCGATGCAATTAAGTCCATTTCTTTGACCATTTCCTTGTATACGTTTTTGGACAATCCTACTAGCATATTTTGTATATTAGTTTGTTGATCCTTTGATATTTTCATAATCTTCTTGAAAAATGTAACATGCAGAAAAAAAATAAAATTATATTGATATATAAAAACCAAATATAACAAAATTGATATTAATAAAGGAATTCTTTGTAATAATATATACATATTCTATCCCCCGGATGGGGTGCCACGTCGAGAAGGCAGGACAAGCGGAAACAAGTCGGGCAGCGCCATAAATAATGGCCACCGGCTCCCATATCCTCACCATTAAAGATGGGAGGGAACCCGCGCAGCCATAACCAGTGGACGAGGCCTCTCAAGCGAGCAAAGATGACGGTACACCAGCGCACTAATAACTTATCCTTAATGGCCACAGCTGTCACAGTCACCCTCACCCTTATTAGTTGCCTGGACGGATATGCGATGCATTTGCAAATTGAATGGCCAAAAGATGAACCTTCGGAGTGTTGGAGCATGGATAACCTTCCAGATGACATTTCAGCCATAGATCGGCTCCTCCACATGCCAAGAGCACGAAGACAGCCTCACAGAGGCACGACGTGGTATGCTTTCGACTCCCGCAGGAAGTGGCAGAAGAATTTCAAAAAAACGTTGGCTCTGGCATCCATTCGAAGAACCAGGAAGCCTGGGAGACCTGGAATGCTCCCCATGGCATACGTGGAGGAGATTGTTCCGGATGAACCCATCAAGGATTATCCAGAACATCTCATTTTCACTGTCTTGGACAATTGGAATCCCCACACTGATTTCAGGAACTATGCCAAGATTACTTCTCCATGAATCTCACACAGTCGCAAGGAATATGACCCGACAGAGGATTTCACAATTTGCTACGTTAAGGAAGAACTTTCGGATAGTGTAGACGAGAAGGCTAACCCAACAAGCGAAGCACCTCCAGAGGAAGTGGCACAGAAGGAAAGGCAACTAGCACGCCAAGTTAGCAGAGAAAATGAAGGCACGAAGGAAACTTATGCACAAAGGCCAACTCTCCTCTCCTCTGTTCAGAAGGAATGGCAGGACCAGCCTCCACTCATCAACCCAGGCTACCTAGAACTACTCTTAGAAACACGAAGCATGGTGGATGACCAAATCTTCGAGACTATTCAAATCATACATCGCCTTGACATGATGTACGCAGCTCACTCCAGTACATCCCCAGGCCAACAATTCCCTATGTGCGCGCAAGCCTACGCAATTCCAGCCGAATGGCGAAAGAAGGGTGAAGCTGATGAGACTACTGGTTAAAAGGTCTTGTGAATTTTCATAGTTAGAAATTTTCTTTTGTTTCAAACCAGAGCTTTAGTTCAATTAGACTATAGCAATGTTATCTGTAGGAAGATAAAGAATAGACTGAATCTAATGTGGCCATGCATCCTGGTTTCCTCCGAGCAGGACGATAGGCTGGTAATCTTTTGTTTGTTTGAAAACAAGTGACATGGTACAGCCAGATGTCTCAGTTTCCTTTTTTGTAGGTGGGACAGCTGGCATTTCAACAAAACTCTGTAAGCATGCAACTCTAATATAACATGATCCTCCTTTTT
>SNQJ01S0088992.1:20826-32146 GCA_010110895.2 Picea sitchensis | reverse complement strand
GTATGACATAAAATACCCAATTGGAATTTAAGGTAAAAAAGAATGTGTACGCATAGAAAGGTATCGAGAGTCTAGTTAACACTAGTCTAACTAGAAGAAGATTCATAATTTAACTCAACTCAAATTTAGTAAGGTGTCAGTGATTAATTGGAAATAAGAGGAATAAAGAGACAACTAGGAGTGATTTAAGGATCACTTTTAGGAAAAGTGAGGGAAATTGAATTTAATTAGAATAAAATGTGGAATTACTTGTGAAACGTAGGGAAAGGGTGACAAGTGTAAGGGGGAAATAATTCTAAATTATCTAATTAAA
Source organism: Picea sitchensis (assembly GCA_010110895.2). Lineage (NCBI taxonomy): Eukaryota > Viridiplantae > Streptophyta > Pinopsida > Pinales > Pinaceae > Picea > Picea sitchensis. Next base: position 31,833 of record SNQJ01S0088992.1, on the reverse strand, counting down.
AAGTGAATTAAATGTGCAAGTGGGAATGTGTCATTAAAGAAACTCCTATAAAAAAAATGGTGAAAGGGCTAAGAGGGTCACATTGGTTATGGGTAAAGTTATTCTCCATAATTTTTGACTGGTTTTACTTGTGAGAGTTGGGATACCCAGCTTAAGAGAGAGTAGTGTATCTACCTTGCAAGGCGAGCTAGGAACTAGAGGATTTCTGGTTTTGTGTGCATGGTCTCTTTATGACTTAAGGAGATAAAGGGAAAGAAGAGTACCCCTGAGAGGTACCATTGAGATCTTGGTGATTAACAAGCGGGAGAAAGGAAGGAGCATAAGTTGCTAAAGAAGAAAACCTTGCAATCACCGATCTACTTTTATTTCTGCAAGGAGAAAAGCAAACTGAACTCTGTTACTTAGAGATGATTTATCTTAGAGCGAGATTGCTTCGGTGGTATTCAGTGGAACGTTTAGTATTTTCTTAGCTTAGGTGAGCCTTTTCTTCCTTGAATTGAGCCTAGCGATGTTGAGCTCTTGATCGACTACGTTGTTGGCGCGTTGTAGAGGACGTAACCCCGCGTAGATCCATTTTCTTGCACTGATGTCTGCCCTCGATTTAGATGGATGGAGAATGTATGAGTGTCTCCGACCTTCAGATTGAGTTACTGTACCCTTTAGTAAAATTGAGCAACTGGTGGTTTAAAGATCCCAATCTTTGTCATTTGTGTGCGCTAATTCTTCTATGGGATTTCCTCTCTTTCACTTATCATCCCTTCGGAGGTGTGTCTTATGGATTTCTGAGTGTAAACCGAATCCCTTGGGCTGCGCAGTCTCCCCTGGTTGGATCTTTCATGGATCATGGTGAACTTTGATCCTGATATATCTGGGTGGGTATAACTGTCGATATTGTTTACCTCCGTCTTCGTGGCAGATGCTTTTTTCGTTTTTGTTTTAGTGTTAAAGAAACTTGTAAAACTTCATAATTTTATTGCATCCATGAATGGTTAACATCAGTTACCCCAAAATTTAAGCTTCGTGTATGTTTCTTATATGTAATCTAAATATGCTATCGATGAGCTAACACTAGATGTGGATTCCCTCATTATATTTACTGGTGTATTACGGGATACACGCCCAAGGAGAAGGGCGTGAGGATTCCGACGCTTGAGGAATGCACCGGTAAGAATTTAAAAGGTGCTTCCATAACTTATTCCCTTAAGAGTAAGAATAATGATGTGTCGTTTGCAATGTTATGAATTATGTGTGATGATTCTATTATCCTAATTGGAAAAAAAAAAATTTGTCTATTGTACTTTGTTTTGTTGTTGAACGATGGGGATGTTATAGGAAAGTACTTTTATACATTCATTCCACTATATCCTTCAGATTTTTGTAAAAAAAAATCTCTCTTTTCATTAACACACAACACCACTCCATATGAGCTAAGGACCAATTCATCATTATTTATATCTTCTATAATTTTTATTTTTTTAGGACGATATTATCTTCCTTCGTTGTTGTCCTATAGAAGATTAAACATATGTGAATTAATAGATTGTTTGAAACATGTTATTTAATATTCTTAACTATATTATTAATGAAAATGTAAAAAGAATTCATATTGAATGGTATTTTTCCATTCACCTATTTATCCTTTTGCAATTTTTCCATCAAGATTTTACGCTCTTATGCACTTAGATCACAAATAATCTTATCGAGATTCCTCATTTTTTGACTCTACATGACACACAGTAACTAATACATATTAGTTAAACTTACATATAGTTCAAACATATTAACTTTGTATAGAATTTAAAAAGAACTTGACTTTTTTTCTTTTTTGGATGTGCTATCATTGTGCAGATTAGAATTTTTGTTACTTGAACTATTCTCACAATTTTTTTTTATCAATATACAATATGTACCATTCAATACAAAAACTATTAAATATATTTTATAAATAAATCACATCATTTTTAGCTAAAAAAAATAAAAACAAATATGGTTTCGGATGTGCTGTAATAATATGAATACATTGGTGCGACTGATATATGAAACAAATAGACATGATTTTTTTTTTAATTATTTAAATTACAACGGTGTGATATGTATCGATAACCACACCGCGACTAGAGTAAAAAATGGAAAAAAAAAAAATAACCGAAAAAATTACACCTCGATGAACGAAAAAATTTTAAAATGATGTTACAACATTTTTAATGCGCTTTATCATTAAGCACACCAGTGTGTTATATTCAAATAGGTGCACCAATAACCAGAAATCGTTTGTTTTTTAAATGTGACAGGGTCGAGAGGGTTTGGATCCAATGCAATAAGTGTTCCCCTTGCATCACATGGCAAATGTCTTATATATAGAAACATAAACCCATTAAATATAAAATTCCTAAAATGAAAGTCCCTAATTGTGAAGTGATAGAGGGAGTTAAACCCTAAGGTGAATTTTTTCGATCATCGAAGCAAGAAGAAGAAAGGGGTTTAAGGTAAGTATGAAATTTTTTTATTTTTTTCTAAATAATTTTGTGGCTCCAAAAGAATTTTGAGCGAATCATTATACCCTTCAAATTATGATCTTATGAATAATTTTGTTGATCCAAAGTATTCTACTTCTCTACAGTGATCCTCGGTATGTCTCTCTTGCAAATATCTCCCTTGTAAATTTTCGAAAAATAATGAAATAGTGAATAGCTTAATACTATTTAAAAGACTTTATGAAAAGGGATTTTAGTGAATCACCATACCCTTCAAATTTTGATCTTCTGAATAATTATGTTGTCTCAAAGTATTTTGTTTCTCTACAGTGCTCCCCGATATGTCTCTCTTACAAATCTCTCCCTTGTAAATTTTGGAAAAATAATGAAATAGTGAATAGCTTCTTACTATTTCATGGACTTTTTGAAACTATATTTTCGAAAAATAAATCCCCCACTCATATTTTAGTTGTAAAAAAAAAAGTCACGTTTTTTTTAAGTTTTTCGAAACACCAGTGCATTGATTAATATAATGCATCGGAGTGCCAATATCATAAATTTTTTTTTTTTTTGAAATATTGATCACTGGTGTGGTTGGTAATTAAACACTCTGGTGTTTTACATTGTTATATATACACTAGTGTGTTTGGTTTGATTAAGCACACCATTATGCTTTAAAAGTTATTTGAATTTTTATTTTCACATAAAATAGTATATTCATCTTAAATTATCTTTCAGGATGCATCCATATGAATTGCAGCACTTGATAGTATACATTTTCCACTTAAAGTCGCATTATTCTTAAAAACATAGTGTTGATTTTGCTCAAATGCATGGAGAAAAGATTATAATATCAAATGTCCAATTCTTCAAATTCCAGCTCATTCCATATTTATCAAAGTCCATCGCAGAGTTATCCCTTTCCATCTCCAATAAGTTCATGCTTTATTTATATTTTTATTATCTAATTGAATTCATTTTTTTACCCATGTCAATATGAATAAAAATTTATCCAAATTTGCAGGATCCTGATTCAGAATTGAGTTTAGATGCAGAAAATATTCCACCAGTTCAAAAACCTTGGAAGCTCTTATCAGGAGCAACATACCAGAAACAATTGGTAGATGAAAATGGGCAATCGCTTTACCCTTCCAATTGTAGCATTCCATCTTCTAGCTGCAATCCTGGGTCAATGATGGTAATAATTTTTTGGTATAATGTAATTTGAGCAAACCAATTGCATTGTGCTTACTAATATCATCGATGTACTAATGTTCAATATTTTTGAAATTAGGATTCTGATGATGAGAGACCTACCTATCATCTTCCGTTGCACCCCACTACAATGTTAAATCGATAGAAGATTGAAATAAGAGCACAAATTGGAGAGGAAGCATACCAAGAATGGTTGAGTCAACCACCTATTCAATTCCCACTACATCCACATTCACCAATTAGGAATGATTACAACAATAGTAGTTTTTCACAAGTTGGCAATGGATTCAATCAAACAGAGGTTGGTATGGATGATTATTTATGGGATACTACTGCCATGGAGACAATGTTGTTAGATGCATTCCATAATGATGAGCTAGGGGATGATGCTCATATCATTGATGCCTTTTTGAAAGCATGAAATATGCTTCCGCCACCCCTCTCTTTGGACCTATTCGATTAAACGCTACCCAGTTGGGGACAACAATGTTACTATACAACTTGAAACAAAAGTTTGACATGTCAAACACATATTTATCGACAATATTGAGGTAACTGACCATCAAGTCCCTTATATTTTGAGAAATATTGTCACACAATCAACATTAAAAACGATCGATTTTATGAACGTTAAATGACATTGTAAATTTATATTTCCCACTAACTTCAGGTTATTCAAAGATAAGGTCATTTCGAGTGATAATGTCTTTCCCGGTAGTTACGAAGAGGAAAAGAAGATGTTGAAAATGTTTGGTGTTGAGTGCATATCATATCATGCATGTCTGAATGATTGTATTCTATATAGAGGAGAATATGAAGACAAAGAGATATGTCTGAAATGTGGGCATTATAGGTACCATAAATCAAATAAAAAAGGAAAATCACATGGTCCTCCTCATAAGATATTGAGGCACATGCCTATAATCCCAAGGATTCAAAGGCTCTTTCATTGCAAAGAATTAGTTATGTTGCAAGGATGGCATGCCTCACACATAAGTGAGTCGATGTTATATGAATTCCAATAGACTCAATATCCATGAAGCATATAGAGGATACATGGCCCAGAAAATTCAAGGATGAAGTAAAAAGTCTATGAATCATCATAGCCATGGATGACATCAAGCCATTTTCCCTCCAAAACACCAACTATTATGTTTGGCCTATAGTAGTGATCAATAACAATATCTGTGACATCCCCAAAAATAAATTATTTTTGAATTCGAAAATTGTTAGGAAAATTAGTTCATTTTTGGTAAATTCGAATTTGGGAAATTTTTGTCATTTTTGGAAATTACAAATTTCGAATTTGGTAAATTGTAATTAATTATTATGACTGTTGGGAAGAGATCTGATTTGACTCAACTACCTATTTGACTATGACACTTGTATGAAAATAGAATATTTTATATTTATTGCAGGAGGACAAATGGAACAACCATGTTAAAATCAGTTGACCGTGACTCCATGAATGGGGAACATGTTGGAACTACCTCAGGGATGATTGTTACAAGTGGAAAATCAGGGATTTGGCCATTGACAGCCTCTGAAAATCAGGGATTTAGAAAGCTGCAAAAATTCCCAAGGAGAGAAAAAGACCTAGGCAAAAATATGATTTTAAATAGCATATATGAGGAGGCAGGACGCTGCCAAGTATGCTGGGAAAGAAATTACCTCTTGTTGTTATGAACATTATTTTCTAAAGTGTGAGTCAAGGAGGAGTATGTTGGGGAAAGAGACTATTGATTTTCTTGTTGTTATGAACACTATTGATGCAGTGTGAAACAAGAGGAATCTGTTGGAGTTGAAGGACATTGTTGAGGACGAGTTTTCCAAGTTCACCCCGATGGATTCATGGTCAGGCTAGGGGGTGAATCAGGCAAGTGATTTGGCTGCCCTATTCTACGGTTGGGAGGAACGTGGTTGTTCCTTTTGTCTTTCAACATTTTTGGTTCAGATATGTTCACCTATCCCTTTTATGGTTATACATCTCTTCTTTTGTTTTAAATGGTTGTCCATGTACATCTATATATTACTGTGTGGATGATTTCTATTGAAAATTTCATTAGATAATAATCGTTCTGATTGGAATGATTGGAAGAGTTGAATTAACATAATATTGTGTGTATTACTCACAGATAAGTTCTGACTGTTTTTAATATGTATGGGATTTTTCTGTTTACAAAAATTCTATAGGAAATAGGAAAGGTAGGGTAAACTCCTATAGGTTAACTGTAGTTATTGCACAAAGGTTTTTCTAACTAGTTAACTGGGGATGGGAATTGAATGGTGAAAGCATACCAGGAATTGTAACCATACCACACTAATAGCTTCTATCCCGTTATATGTGTTAAGGAATTACTGTCAGATTTGGTACTCCATATTATCTGCTCAATCTGTTTTACAGTCAATGATCGTAGAAGGATACCAACCTGAATTAAACTAGGAATTACATAGACTTATTATGTATTTACATAGGTAACTACCTCCCTGAGATTCTCCTTTAGGCTGGGAGGGATTATCTTGTCTTATTTGAAGTTTACAGTGCAAATGATTGTATATAAAAGGAATCAACTACGTATGGGGACACATGTATAAATATATATATAGATAACCCACACGATTCACAAGTTTCAATCTAAAAAAAACTGGAGTATGCTTATGAATGGTTAATAAGAACATCATGGAGACAGATAAGTCCATCCAAGCATATTTTGAACTCTGAAAATAAAGGGTAAAATGAACAGAACCTTTCAATATAAATAGAAGCTATGGAATAAAAGCACTAAGAAGAGAAAGACGAATAATCTTAGAAAAGAAACAGAAATACGAGAACCCATTAAATATCTATATGCCTTTGTTTGATTACATAACACGAACTTCTTAATTATGGGCTCAAATGATAACTGAACCAACCCTCTGTACAAGCGGGCGGCATTGGAAATAAAGAAAAATTGTAGGTCTATTGATCACATTGGAGATCTCTGTATATACTATGAAGTATATGCCTTAAAATTATGAGACATGCTGCCAGAAAACATAAAGTTGTTGTGCTTTTAAATTAGAATGAATAATTAACATATCAACCCAAATCCAAAATAGTAGTCAAAGATGTGTCATAATCCCATGATTTATACGTAGTAGTCTCTCGCAGTGAATACGGTTAGAACATTAAATCCGTCTGCTAAGAAAGAAACTAAGATGGTACTACACCATGTGATAACTGAGTTGGGATTGAGGTATTCGCTACAACAAAACCTGGGTCCTTAGATCTAGAGTATTCAGAAGAAACTCGAGTACCTTGTGTATGGGAGGATGCCAAAGGAAATCTGAGGGTTCGGATGCTCCGCTCCTGCAAGGAAATAAGGAAAATTTCATTAGTAGTTGTCAATGATTGATAGAGAGTCTTGCATATGATTTTCAAATTTGAATCACCAAGATAAATGGATTACAATAAAATAAATGTAGAGGAATCTGGAACTGTACTTAACTTAGGGCCTTAGCATAGGTCGTCTTCCGCTTCATGACTGACAAGGTCGCCCATGAATTGGATGGGAGAAAGGAGCCAAAATTGATTTGATGGGTACCTCGCAAGGATCAATGGCCCCATCATTAGGACAAGTGATGCAGTCCTTAGAACTTAAATATCAAAAGAAAAGCAAGAAAATTTCTAAGGACTAAAATAACGAAGAAACACCGGCGAAAGGTATTCTACTCTGAAAACCCCAAGCAAGAATCCAGTTACGATAGAAGAATAAAAATCCTTGTTGAAGGGTTCTTTTACTAAGGTCTGTAACACTGAACGCAGTGTATTGCCGAATATGGCGTATAAAATCTAGGACCCTTACTCATGAGGTATACAGACTTCTGGAGGGGACTTATATGTGCAGTAGTCGGACAAGATAAATAGAAGATGTAACCCTAACGTAAGTCACGAATGTAATCTAGTAGATTACAATATCGTCCCACTCATTATCCTGTAAGGGAAAACTACCACCTTACTAATACGTAATAAATCAATGAATATGCAGGCTGGTAGATGCCCATAGAAGTGACCCGGACAGTAACACTCAAAGACAACCCTGGTTCCCTATGAATAAACTACATTACACATATACAGAATGTCTACACAAGAAAATCCTTAGAAAATTGGAATACATAGGTAAGGTAACGTTAAAATGATAGGGGGTTTTATCTAGTTAACGGATGAAGGTCCTTACCAGTTAATGGGGACAACCGTTCGCATTTTTCTCCTGCCAGAGTGAAGTACCTCCTCGGCTCTTACACCCGAGCATTCCTTCCATAGCCACCCTAAAATTCTTCACATGGAGCATTGAAGCCAAGAATAGGGTTGAACCTAATTAGTTTTGTCGGAATGGTTAAAGGGGAGCATTTAATGTTGTCGTATCGAGCCATGTGACCCTCGGGAGATGGCCAAACCATTTCGGGACACGAAAGCAGATGACAGACTAGGATATAACTCTGTGAAAATGTCGATTTGAGGTGTTGGACAGAGGGATCAATGCACCCTGACCGTCACTGCACCTGTCCTCGCACCGAGTTAATGCGAAGGAGGAAAAGTGACTCAACATTTTCTTTTAACTCAAAGATTTAGACCCAATTCAGTTGACGGGTAATGACTTAGTTCGTGAGGAAGGGAATATTTAAACTCCAACGAAAAAGAAGTCATCTTGTTTTTCTTAACATAACCGTGGGCCAAGTGCTAAGCTTACACATCTTTATTGTATGAATATAACTTTAGGCTTAGGCCATGCCACCATAGCCATACATGACCGGGACTATCATTTCCTATTCAGTAGAACCTTAGCTGGTTATGTGAGCTATCTTAGCACCGATTTGACAAGAAATCAGAGGACCTTGAACTTTGGAATACCATAATGAAATTATTAATACCTTGAGTTTTGTTTTAGGTATCGGTACAAGGGATCTTTAATAGTATGCTCATGATATCTTCCAAGTATGTACAACCCCATATATCGAAATTTTAAACGATAGGAAGTTTATGCACATATATATATATGTGTGTGTGTGTGTGTGTGTGTGTGTGTGTGTGTGTGTGTGTGTGTGTGTGTATGTGTAATATGAAAGTACAAGCATATACGAGACTATAATTTTCAAAGGAATAAAGAATCGTTCGAACGGTTAAAGTTAACACTTCCATAATGATAAAGTAGAGTTAGAGATTTGATAGGATAGGAATGAGAAGAGCTTTCCTAACTTTTCTTATCACTTTTTTCGTAACCTTAAGAAAATTAGGTTCCTAAGGCTATATCCCCACACCTGTGAACTGCCCATAAAGAAAGTTAAGTTAATTGGTAAAAAAAAATTATGTGAATTTTGGGGTTCACTACATATGGTATCAGAGCAAAGTTTACAACACTAGGCCTTGAACAGGGCCAGATTAATTTCTTGGAATATGTATTTTCTTTTGTTTTTATGCAAAACCAATAAACCTATATTGTTACAAACAGAAAACCTTTTCTGTTTTGTGTGAATTATGGCAGCTCAGGATGATGCAGAAATCAGAATGGAAGGAAATCCAGAACAGGGACCTCATGGAGATCCAAGACGGAATAGTGACAGAAGATCTCCTATGAAAGTACTAGAAACAATGAGGAATCTTATTGTTGAGCTACAGGTTTTTAAAGCAGACAATGAGAAATTGAAGAAAGAACATCAGGAACAACAAGATATAAATGAAGTCCTGCTGCGCAGTATAGTGACCAAGAAAATCCTAAAGGAGGATAACCACGACGAAGAGGTCAGCAAAAGGGCCTCCAAGAACTCTGGGCAGGAAACAGAAAAAGGAGATAGATTGTCTGAAGGAACACCTTCAGCTGAAGACAAAACTATAACAAAAAGAAAAAGAAAACAAGTAGATCACCTTGAAGGAGAATTTAAAAAGATTAAACCAGCTACCTTTGATGGAGAATCCAAGACAGGAGAAGAAGTTGAGGCATGGTTGTTAGACATCAGAAAATACTTCCAGATCTACAACTATTCCAGCAACATGAAGGTCAGAATGGCCATCTATAATCTGAAAGGAAAGGCCAGCATCTGGTGGAAAGACTTGAAGGTGGCCAAGGGCCTAAAGGAGAAACAATTGGAATGGTTTGACTTTAAGAAGTACTTCAAGAAATAGTGCCTTTCTGAAAGCTATTATGAAAGGAAAACGAAAGAATTTCACGAATTACGACTTGGACAGATGACGGTGGAGGACCTTATAAATAAATTTTTGGAACCACTAAGGTTCGTACCATACATCCGGGAGGATAAGGTAAAAATCCAATGATTCTTAAGTTGTTTACCACAATCCTACAAGGACAGAATTGAGTTTGACAACCCCAAATCCTTGAGTAAAGTATTCAGGAAAGCACGAATGTGCTACAACCAGTATAAACAGCTGGTAGAGTTTCCCAAAGCTTGGAAGGATAAGAAACAAGATCAAATGAACCAGTGGAAGAAGGGATACTAGCCAGCTCCTTATCGGAATGCAACAAAAATATTTCCGAGAAAATATCTTCACTTCAACCATCTGAATACGCAAGGCAATAGTAAATCGGTAAATCTGGGGACAAAGAAGTTCGGGGACAGCTCCCACGAACCATTAAAGTGCTAGGAATGTGGAGAACCTCATCTAAGGAGGGACTCTCCACGTTTAATTTAGAAAATAGATTTGTTGTTCATAATTTGCAGGAAGCCTCGACGGTGGTAGATGTGGGTAGAAGCCTGCATCGGATAAATGCAGTCATAGATGGCCAACAAGATGACCACCATTCCTCTGTGGTAGAAATCGAAGGTAAAATCAATAACACTAGGATTTCTATTTTAATTGACCCTAGAGCTACGTTAAGTTATATTACTCCTGATGTAGTAGAGTCATATAAACTTAAGAAACTGAAGCATGAAAAATAATGGCTGGTTCAACTAGCAACATGAACGAAAAGGAAAGTAGTTGACTTTATTTATGATTTTGAGTTCATCTTAGATGGTCAAAGTATAAGAACAAATATGAACATCCTACCACTAGGATCTTATGATATGATTATCGGGATGGATTGGTTGGAACAACACAAAGCAGTACTAGATTGTTATACAAAGATACTTAACTATAAAGATGATTTTGGCACTACTAGAACAACCCAAGGTATACCAAAACCTGTATCAGTTGAACAAGTTTCAGCAATGCCACTCAAGAAATGTATGAGAAAGGGATGTCAAGTTTATGCCATCCAAGTAACGAACCTGCTAGAAAAAGATGATAAGTCAAAGAGAAGACTTTATTGTCCTACGTGAATTT
>SNQJ01S0088992.1:0-20779 GCA_010110895.2 Picea sitchensis | reverse complement strand
TATCTTGAAAGCACCTTACCGATTGAGTCTACCAGAACTGATAGAATTAAAAATACAATTACAGGAATTGTTGGACAAAGAGTATTTCAGACCAAGTGTTTCACCATGGGGGGTACCAGTCCTCTTTGTGAAAAAAGAAAGACGGTACTCTAAGACTTTGTATCGATTATAGACAATTGAATAAAATGAGTATTAAGAACAAGTACCCCTTACCTAAGATAAATGACCTGTTTGATCAAGTTGGTGGGGCCAAGATCTTTTCAAAATTGGATTTACGATCATGTTATCATCAAGTTAGGATAAAGGATGAAGATATAAGCAAAATAGATTTTCGAACCAGATATGGACACTACGAATTCGTAGTCATACCTTTCGAACTCACCAACGCACCAGCCACGTTTATGTGTCTAATGAATAGTATTTTCAGTCAATACTTAGACAAGTTCGTACTAGTATTCATCGACGATATTCTAGTCTATTCTAAAACAAAGGAAGAACATGAAGAACACTTAAGAATAGTTCTACAAATGTTGAGGAAACACAAACTGTACACCAAGTTTGATAAGTGTGACTTTTATCAAAAGGAAATACAATATCTAGGACATGTAATTTTAGTAGAAGGCATTGTCGTAGACCCTGAGAAAATAAAAGCCATCATAGAATGGTCGGTACCTAAGGATGTAGCGGATATCCAATCATTCATGGGAATCACTGGATATTATCGTAGATTTATAAAGGGGTTCTCCAAGATAGCCTACCCTATCACATCATTACAAAAGAAAGGGGCCAAGTTTAACTGGACACAGAAGTGCCAAGACAGTTTTAACAAGCTAAAGGAATTATTGACAACTGCACCTATATTGAAGGTAGCATACCCAGATAAAGACTTCATCGTATGTGTTTATGCAAGTAAAGAATGACTAGGTGGCGTCCTAACTCAAGAAGAACATGTGATTTGTTATGAGTCCCTAAAATTAAAATAACATGAGAGAAATTATGTCACTCATGACTTAGAATTGGCAGCGGTAATACACGCCTTAAAAATGTGGTGACACTACATAATGGGAAGAACATTTCAACTATTGATGGATAATAACGATGTGAAATATTTGTTTAGCCAACTAGATCTTAATGGAAGACAGGCAATATGGCTAGCCTTCTTGAGAAAATTCGACTTTGAGGTCATACATATCAAGGGTAAGGAAAATAAGGTAGAAGACGCTTTAAGCAGAAGATTCCATGGGTTATTTGAGATAAATATCAACATGGCAGAAAGTGATCTGGAACAAAGAATAAGGACGGTAGGTATAAACGACGGAAATTACACTAAGATAATGGGAGAATTACAAAACAACACCGCAAACTCAAATAACTCAGATCTAAGGATCCAGAAGAAGGGACTAGTATGATTTAAAAACAGACTTTACATACTAGATTCAACAGAGTTAAAATTAATAGTCTTGGACGAAGTGCATAAGAAACCATATTCTGGCCATCCAGGGTACCAGAAAACGATAATCACACTTAGAAAACTATTTTACTGGCCCAGTATGAAGGGCGAAACAATAGAATACTTGGCTAGGTGCCAAGATTGTAAGCAGGTTAAGATCGAGCACCAGCATCCAGCCGACCTATTATATCCTTTACCAGTACCAGAATGGAAATGGGAGACCATATCGTTGGAATTTATAACAGGTTTTCCTAAAACTCATAAACAGAATGATTCTATCATGGTTATAATCGTTAAACTCAGTAAGTCTGCACACTTTATTTCTGTAAAGTCTACTTTTAAAGCTATAAACATTGCTGAAATATTTATGAAAGAAATTTTTAGACTGCATGGAATTCCTAAAATGGTGATTTTAGATAGAGACATAAAATTCACATCTGATTTTTGGAAGTAATTGTTTGCAGGGCTAAATACTGATTTGAATTTCAGTACGAGTTACCACCCAAAAATAGATGGACAGACTGAAAGGAAAAACCAAATCGTAGAGGTTATGCTCTGCATGTATGTAAGAACAAAACCAAACAAGTGGGAAGACTATCTACACTTGGTAGAATTTGCATATAACAATGGGTACCAAACTTCGGCTAAGTTAAGCCCTTTCAAGGTACTGTACGGCAGGAAGTGTACAACTCCAATTAGCTGGGACAAATCGGCTGACAGACTCATGGTTGGACCAGAGATGCTCCAGGAAATGGAGAACATGGTAAGGAAAGTACAACAGAACTTAAAAGAAGCACATGACAGACAGAAGAGCTATGCAGACCAGAAAAGAAGACACTTGGAATTTAAAGTGGGAGACCATGTTTACTTGAAGGTCAAAGCCCGAAAAAGTTTGTTGAAGTTAGGGAACTGTGTCAAGCTAGCACCCAGGTTTTGTGGGCCCTTTGAGATACTAGCTCGAATTGGACCCATAGCATACCAACTTGCACTTCCAGCTAATTTAAGAATTCATAATGTATTTCATGTTTCTTTGTTGAAAAAGTATGTTCATGACCCTACTCATATGATTGATTGGAACTTGGTGTAGGTGGAACTTGAAGGCGAGTTCCAAGTCTAACCCCTGCGTACTCTGGACTGGAGAGAAATAGCACTTTGGAACAGAGTCGTCGCTCACGTAAAGGTGCAATGGAAGCACATTAGTCTTGAGGAGGCCACTTGGGAGTTGGAGGGAGATTTGCGAAAATATCATCCAATCCTGTTCCAAGAAATGAACGAACACTAAGGACGGTGTTTTATTTAAGGGGGAAAGGATGTGACATCCCCAAAAATAAATTATTTTTGAATTCGAATATTGTTAGGAAAATTATTCTGTTTTTGGTAAATTCGAATTTGGGAAATTTTTGTCATTTTTGGCAATTCTGAATTTTGAATTTGGTAAATTGTAATTAATTATTATGACTGTTGGGTAGAAATCTGATTTGACCCAACTAACTATTTGACTATGACACTTATATGAAAACAGAATATTTTATATTTATTGCAGGAGGACAAATGGAACAACCATGTTGAAATCAGCTGACCATGACTCCATGAGTGGGGAACATGTTGGAACTACCTCAGGGATGATTGTTACAAGTGGTAAATCAGGGATTTGGCCATTGGCAGCCCCTGAAAATCAGGGATTTAGAAAGCTGTGAAAATTCCCAAGGAGGGAAAAAGACCTAGGAAAAAATATGGTTTTAAATAGCATATGTGAGGAGGCAGGATGCTGCCAAGTATGTTGGGAAAGGAATTACCTCTTGTTGTTATGAACACTATTTTCTGAAGTGTGAGGCAAGGGGGAGTATGCTGGGGAAAAGAGACTATTGATTTTCTTGTTGTTATGAACACTATTGATGGAGTGTGAGGCAAGAGGAATCTACTGGAGTTGAAGGACATTGTTGAGGAGGAGTTTCCCAAGTTCGCCCTCATGGATTCATGGTCAGGCTAGGGGGTGAATCAAGCAAGTCATTTGGTTGCCCTATTCTACGGTTTGGAGGAACGTGGTTGTTCCTTTTGTCTTTCAACATTTTGGTTCAGATATGTTCACCTATCCCTTTTCTGGATATACATCTCTTTTTTTGTTTTAAATGGTTGTCTGTGTACATCTATATATTACTGTGTGGATGATTTCTATTGAAACTTTCATTAGATAATAATCATTTTGATTGGAATGATTGGAAGAGTAGAATTAACATAATATTGTGTGTATTACTCACATATAAGTTCTGACAGTTTTTAATATGTATTGGATTTTTCTGTTTACAAGAATTCTATATGAAATAGGAAAGGTAGGGTAAACTCCTATATGTTAACTATAGTTATTGCACAAAGGTTTTTCTAATTAGTTAACTGAGGATGGGAATTGAATGGTGAAAGCGTACCAGGAATTGTAACCACACTAATAGCTTCTATATCCTTATCTGTGTTAAGGAATTACTTCCAAATTTTGTACTCCATATTATCTGTTCGATCTGTTTTATAGTCAATGACCGTAGAATGATACGATCCTGAATTAAACTAGGAATTGCATAGACTTATTATGTATTTACATAGGTAACCACCTCCCTGAGATTCGCCTTTAGGCTGGGAGGGATTATCTTGTCTTATTTCAAGTTTCCAGTGCAAATGATTGTATATAACAGGAATCAACTACATATGGGGACACATGTAGAAATATAGATAGATAGATAGATATAGATAGATAGATAGATAACCCACATGATTCACAAGTTTCAATCTAAAACAAAACTGGAGTATGCTTATGAATGGTTAATAAAAACATCATGGGGATAGATAAGTCCATCTGGGCATATTTTGAACTATGAAAATAAAGGGTAAAACAAACAAAACCTTTCAATATAAATAGAAGCTATGGAATAAAATCACTAAGAAGCGAAAGACGAATAATCTTAGAAAAGAAACATAAATACAAGAACCCATTAAATATATATATGCCTTTGTTTAATTACATAACATGAATTTCATAATTTTGGGCTCAAATGACAACTGATCCAACCCTTTGTACAAGCGAGAGGCATTGGAAATAAAGAAAAACTGCAGGTCTACTGATCACATTGGAGATCTCTATATACACTATGAAGTATATGCCTTAAAATTGTGAGACATACTGCCTAAAAACATAAAGTTGTGCTTCTAAATTAGAATGAATAATTAACATATCAACCCAAATCCAGAATAGTAGTCAAAGATGTGTCATAATCCAATGATTTATGTGTAGTAGTCTCTCGTAGTGAATACGGTTAGAACATTAAATCTGTCTGCTAAGAAAGAAACTGGGATGGTACTACACCATGTGATAACTGAGTTGGGACTGAGGTCTTCGCTACAACAAAACATGGGTCGTTAAATCCAGAGTATTCAAAAGAAACCTGAGTATCTTATGTATGGGAGGATGCCAAAGGCAATCCAAGGGTTCGGATGCTCCGCTCCTACAAGGAAATAAGGAAAATTTCATTAGTAGTTGTCAATGATTGATAGAGAGTCTTGCATATGATTTTCAGATTTGAATCACCAAGATAAATGGATTACAATAAAATAAATGCAGATGAATCTGGAACTGTACTTAACCTAGGACCTTAGCACAGGAAATGATTTTCAGACTTGAATCACCAAGATAAATGGATTACAATAAAATAAATGCACAGGAATCTGGAACTGTACTTAACCTAGGGCCTTAGCACAGGTTGTCTTCCACTTCACGATTGACAAGGTCACCCACGAACTGGATGGGAGGAAGGATCCAAAGTTGATTTGATGGGTACCTCGCAAGGATTAGGGGCCCCATCATTAGGACAAGTGATGCAGTCCTTAGAACTTAAATATCAAAAGAAAAGAAAGAAAAATTCTAAGGACTAAAAAAACCAAGAAACACCAATGAAAGGTATTCTACTCTGAAAACCCCAAGCATGAATCCAATTAAGATAGAAGAATAAAAATCCTTGCCGAAGGGTGATTTTACTAAGGTATGTAATATTGAATGCAATGTATTGCCGAATATGGCATATAAAATCCAGGACCCTTACTCATGAGGTATATAGACTTCCGGAGGGGACTTATACGTGCAGTAGTCAGACAAGTTAAATAGAAGATGTAACCCTAACATAAGTCACGAATGTAATTTAGTAGATTACAATATATTCCCACTCATTAACCTGTAAGGGAAAACTACCACCTTACTACTACATAATAAATCAATGAATATACAGGCTGGTAGATTCCCAGAGAAGTGACCCAGACAGTAACACGCAAAGACAACCCCGGTGCACTACTAATAAACTACATTACACATATACAGAATGTCTACAGAAGAAAATCCTTAGAAAATCGGAATACACAGGCAAGGTAATGTTAAAATGATAGGGGGTTTTAGCTAGTTGACGAAAAAAGGTCCTTACCGGTTAATGGGGACAGTCATTCGCATCTTTCTCCTGCGAGAGAGAAGTACCTCCTCAGCTCTTACACCAGAGAGTTCCTTCCATAGCCACCCTAAAATTATTCACACAGAGCATTCAAGCCAAGAATAAAATTGAACCTAATTAGTTTTGTCGGAATGGTTAAAGGGGGGCATTTAATGTTGTCGTATCAGGCCATGTGACCCTTGGGAGATGGCCAAACCATTTCGGGACATGAAATAAAATGACATACTAGGATATAACTATGTGCAGATGTCGATTTGAGGTGTTGTACAGAGGGATCAATGCACCCTAACCGTCACTGCACCTGTCCTCGTGCCGAGTTAATGCGAAGGAGGAAAAGTGACTCAACATTTTCTTTTAACTCACAGAGTTAGACCTAGTTCAGTTGATGGGTAATGACTTAGTTTGTGAGGAAGGGAATCTTTAAACTCCAACGAGAAAGAGGTCATCTTGTTGTTCTTAGCATAACTGTGGGCCAAGTGCTAAGCTTACACATCTTTACTGTATGAATATAACTTTAGGCTTAGGCCATGCCACCATAGCCATACATGACCAGGACTATTGTTCCCTATTCAGTAGACCCTTAGTTGGTTATGCCAGCTATCTTAACACCGATTTGACAAGATATCGGAGGACCTTGAACTTTGGAATACCATAATGAAATTATTAATACCTCGAGTTTTTTTTTAGGTATCGGTACAAGGGATCTTTAATAGTATGCTCACTATATCTTCCAAGTATGTACAACTCCATATATCGAAATTTTAAACAATAGGAAGTTTATGCACTTATATATATATATATATATGTGTGTGTGTGTGTGTGTAATATGCAAGTACAGGCATATACAAGACTATAATTTTCAAAGGAATAAAGAATGGTTCGAACGGTTAAAGTTAACACTTCCATAATGATAAAGTAGAGTTAGAGATTCAATAGGCTAGGGATGAGAATAGCTTTCCTAACTGCTCTTATGACTTGTTTTGTAACCTTAAGAAAATTAGGTTCCTAAGCCTATATCCCCACACCTGTGAACTACCCATAAAGAAAGTTAAGTTAATTGGTAAAAAACAATTATGTTAATTTTGGGGTTCACTACAATATCCTCCCATGGTTGTTCATGAATAATGAACATCTTATGTTGTCTCTTATAGTCACTGGTAGAAGAAAAGTGAAAAATATGGATGCCTTCCTACAACCATTGGTAGATGAATTGAAGGAATTATGGGAAGGAATACATGTATACGATGTATCAATACCCATCTCAACAGAGAGGAGTTTTACGTTGTATGAAATATGTTCTTACACCACACATGATTATCCAGGCTTAGGATTTTTCTATGGTAAATTACATGTTTAATGATTTTTTTATATATGTAACAATATTTTTTGGAATATTTAATTCGCTACAATTATTTTGATCTTCAATGCTAATGTTCTCTCTATACATTAATAATTTTGCAGGTCTTGTAACAAAAGGGTATCATGGATGTAACTCTTTTGGACCTTATTTGAAGGCTAGGTGATCCAACTACCTATGAAATCCAGTGTACGACTACTCCAATGTATTCCTCCTAGAACAACACCCTTATAGAAGAGAAACATCTTATTTCAATGGTAAACTAGAGAGAACCCAAAGGCTTGCAATAATGGCACCATCAGAATTTCTTAGAGAATATGAGAGAGATAAGGAGAAAGAGATTACAAAAATGTTCGATTCAAATGGGGAGCCTATGTTCGATGATCCAAAATTCTTCGACACCTATGTTGAGAAATTTCCCATTGGGATGAAAAGGAAATATGTCTTTTATGAGCTCCCATATTGGGATCATCTTAAGATTTCCCACTTACTATATGCCATGCATATATTTAAAAAATTTCATCTTCTTTATGGAGGCACATATCATCAAAATAAAGTGACACATTAGATTTTAGAAGAGATATTGTTTCTTCAAAAACTAAAAATAAACATTGGACAAGACAAGAAAGTAGAGGAGAGGATGGTCCTTCTTGGTCTTTCAAAGAAGGTGATGTCCCATGGATTTTCAAGAAATATGATCTTTCTTTGGCAAAGAAACTTATATTTCCAAAGAAAGTTATATTGGGTGTGAAGGTGCCTTCTTTATATGTATCGTCACTATGACACAAATTCACTTTGCAAGACCATTTTTCAGGGTTGAAATCACATGACTATTTGAACCTTCTAAGAGTACATATGTCAAAAACATGATTTTAATATTTTTTTTTTAATTTTTTTTCCATGGGATAAAACAAAATTATTTTTTATGTGATTACATTGTAGTGTCATTATCCTCTACTCATGTGTGGGTGTGTGAACCATGAACTCCCTCAAGACCTATGACATTCCATATCTAAATTATTTTCATTTGTACATTGGATCACATCAAAGGATATTCATATGGCTAGCATTCCATAGTGACATCAAGATATAGTTGAGATTGTTTGTATGCTTAATAAGGAATTGTCGACGAGTTTCATGGACTTGTAGGTTCATATTCTAATTCAACTTGTAGATGAGGTTGAATTAGTCAGAGTGGTATCCTATCATCGAATTTTCTTCTTAGAGAGGTACATGAAGAAATTGAAAGGATTTGTTTGACAAAGGGAAAAACCCCAAGGGTCTATGGCATAGGGGTACATATCACATGAGTCTTTCTATTATGCGAGTGAGTATATCAAGAAGATCGAAAACACACCAGGTGCGGTGATTTGGGACGAAAAAAGGGATGAAGACAAAATAGAAGGGGACATTCTCCAAATGAATGGAAAAAGGTGCTTGATAAAGAGTAAGTGACTTATCGTTTGTCAAATTTCTACACAGTAACTATTGACATTGAAATTCATAATGTATAATTTCATCTCATATGCACTATATGTCAGATTGATTGCATGAATATATACATCAACGAATTCATAAATTGATGCCATCAATAAATTCATTCTTTACAATTCGGTAGAAACACAATCGTGGTTCGCATTGTACGAAAAAAAGAGGAGGAAATGGGATAGAGATAGGAAATAATTCAGATAGTTGAATGGTAGGAGCATGCCTTATCCTAATCATTTAAGATAAAATGTGCCAATGATATTCCCCAACAGTTGGGTTTTTGACCAATTCAAAGAGAAAGAGAGATATAGTGCATCTGGTCATTACCTGTGTGATGAAGAGGATGCACTAAACATAGGGATTGGGTGCAACAACATGGTAATAATCTCTTTGTGTGAATTTTTAACTTCATAATGCACCTCTGAATTGTAACATCTATATTTATATTTTATTGGTCGGGTTATTAGACACATGACACTGTTATTTTTTCACTTTTTTATAGGTTCATTTGTTCCCATCTATGTGGGCATATGGACATCATTTTCCCACAGAGGATGTTGATTATGGACACATGACACAAGACTGTGGAGTGGAAGTTGAGTTCAACCAATCTAATCCTACTAGCCACCATGATGAAAATATAATACGAGGGAAGTTAGGTTACATTGGAAAGATACAAGAGATCATTCGAGTGGACTTCTCTTCTTTCCAATGTGTTATTTTTCATTGAAAGTGGTGGGACACCTTTGATCAGAATAATGTAAAAGAAGATCGCAATAGTGGGCTGATATGTATCAACTCTAGAAAGATGTGGGATGAAGCTAAAGATCCTTATGTTTTCCCAAAACACTTCAACCAAGTGTTTTTTAACCCATGTGTTGGATAGGGATTGGTGGTTTGTATTAAGACACGGCCCTAAAGTAAAACATATTTTTGAGAACATCAGTGTTATCATTCAAAGAGATGAATATAATCAAGGTGATGACAATGAAGAGTGATATGTACATGTTTTGTATCTTCATTTATACTATTGTTGTATCTTTTTGTTATCCTTATTTTTCTAATTATATTGTTCTTTATTCATCTTGTGATGGAGGAAATGGAAAGTTAATTGTAACAAATCTTTGAACAATTTTAGTTGGTTAACAGTCAGTTTGATGCATAATGTGTTTGTATTTTAAATTATTTGTTATTGCATGGAACGATTGATTGAAATAGAATTTTATATTGTTATTTGAAGATATTTTTATGTCATTGCATGTTTAATATAAAATTTTAAGAATTATTTTCATGATAAAGTTGTAACAACATGTTCTTAGAAAAAAATTGCCAAACATTTTATAGTTGGCATTTTGTATAATTGGTAAGATTCACAAAAGTTTTTACACTTAAAAATAAGTATTTCCAAGTGTGAAATCCTGAAAAATGTCAAACCAATTGAATATTTGATGGGATATGAAATTCTATTCTCTCCATATAAAGTTTTAAAATGACAAAAACAACAATAGGAAGATTTGCATCCATAAAATTTTAGGGCCAATAGACTATTTATCATTGGAGATCATAACATTTTATAATAACAATTTTTAGTGTAGAAGAGTGTATTAAAAAAGAGTAAATAGTACAATGGAAAATAACATGTATTCATATGTAATTTGTTTTTTGAAAAAGAATTTAGTTAGAATGAATATTTATGAACTATGTATGCAATAGAAAATTGTTTGTGGTAATTTTACAATTACAGTTTCAACCATATTGAACTTTGTAATTTATAAAAATATCTTTGCACTTTTTATTTAAATTAAGTCTTTATGTTTCATATTTATAATTTTGATATAAGTTCACCAATACATAATCTATAATAAATATAATTTAATAAGAAAAAAACATTGTGATGATAACCATCTAACAAACATAAACATCTTCTAAAATACACATTTAAATTCACTAGCATAACCTAATTATATATACCTATACCACATATAAATGTTATTAATTAGCTAGCACACAAATCTAATAATCTAATAGGGAATCATCATTGTGATCAGATCTAACAAAACACAAACATTGTCTAACATTATCATCACACACATCTAACAAGAATCATTTAACATACACATCTATCAAGCACATTTAACAAACATATCTAACATGAAATAACAATGTACACATCAACATATAAATTATTTAAGTACATCATCATGATCAATAGAAAAAATACACATATAATGAACATTTTTATAACATACACATCCATATATATATATATATATATATATCATGAACAAGTCAAACAACTTCTATAACATATTTGGTCCAGTCAATGAGATAATCATATCTATACTAGTAGTGGAGGCCTGGTCTATAGTAGAAGATGATGGATGGTCAAGAGGAATTGGTTGGTCGACTCTTTGATCCAAAATAGGGGATGGAGGAATAGGTTTTTCCTACTCATCTAGGTGAGGTGAAGAAGGAGGAGGAATACTAGGTGTTTCCTGATCATGATCTGGGTGAGGTGAAGTAGGATGAGGAATATGTGGAGAAGGATAACGACCACCCTCATCAATCGATGGGGTACTATACGAATGAGTATTGGAAAATGAGTGAATATCATAGGGATCCCTCCTTGCTACTAGTATCCTGGTAGCTCCGATGATATGACACATAAGAGACATCATATCACATAGAATCTCCCTCCAAATATCCAAGAGCATGGGATCTTTCGTGATGTCTCGCATCAGCACAGGCCATACTCTCACCTAAGACAAACGTGCACAGATTTGGTCTCCCAAATCCATTAACTTGAATCTAGTATCTAGCCTACGATGGATTCCACTAGGTATCTTCACCCGAGGACCCTGATCCGTCGCGGCCTTAGGCATCATCTCCTCATCGTCATCTGGATTATGGTGGGGGAGGAGGCCCGCCCCCAACAAATGTGACAATATCTGCAAAATATATAGTACGCAACAATTATTACACATTTTAATTAAAAAAATTAATAAAATAAGTTAAAGAACATGTTAGAATTAATTTATTATAATTAAGTAAGACAAAAAAATGATTAATTTATAGAAAACACTAATATTACCTCTAGCATTTGGTGGCTCATCCATTGTGAAGAGGATGTTCGGACATCATCGCCAATCCAACCCCACATAAGGACATGGCACCATCACGAACATGTGATTGGCCTCACTAGCTAGTAGCCATAGTGCATCAGTAGAAATCCTGGTCAGAAACTTTGACTGGCCCCTCTTGGGCATAATCTTGCCCCACGTGTGCATATGCACCTGAGTCATCAAACTAAAAGGTTGACATACAAAATTAGGCCTTGTCTCCAGAAACCTATCAAAAAATAAATAAAGCAACTCTAAAGCAAAAGGGAATTTCTCCCTCTCATGTATCATAGCACAACATCTATCTAGAGCTATACAAAATTGACGCAAAAAAATGACAAACAATCTAACACATCATAGCCTTTATACCAAATAATCAACATAATATAAAAGAGGAAAACTAATACACTTCCCATCACTAGTAAAGTGTGCAATGGCCTTCACTAACAATGAGAGGCACCTAACCTCCTATGCACCAAAAGAAGTGATCCGTAGTTTTCCACCAAACGCCTAAAAATCAGCTGGGGAAAGTATATCAACCCCAGTATATCTCTAAGAGTACATGAGTTGAATCTATGTTGCAACACCTAATGAGACATCAAGAAATTGAGGAAAATCCTCCCCTCTCCTTGATATCCCAGTGATAAAATAGATATCCTCCTCAGTGGGATGGTACCACTGATCAATACCAACACATAATTCTTGTCGATATACATCCCATCAACGGATTAGCTACACCAACAATCCAGATTTCCCCTTCAATAATGTATCATCCTCATAGTACTTATGGAGGCATGCATTCCTCAAGATGACATGGGTCTCTACAGTAATAGGGAGAGGGTAAAAATCCCTCTCGCTCTCCCTCACCTCCCAATCTCGTACAACATTGTATAGGTCAACCCTATGATCATGTTGTTGTTTCTATTCTCTACGTTAGATTCTCTGCATAATTAACATATGAAATACATCATCCTTGTACATAAAACATACAACAAATCTAGTAAATGAGAAATTTATTGATAAAAATGGAAAACAAATTCCTTCAAAAATAAGTAAATTTCATCATTGGTGCACCCCAAAAACAATCAAGCACCACCCACGGTGTGTACATTACTTGTGATAATCGTCGATGGTGCTCCCTTGTAACATAGCGCACCATATGAAATTGGTTATATTATTTTATGTGGTTCGTTGTATAACCTTACTACACCAGTGCGTGAAGGTTATCCGATGCACCACCTAAAATAATAAAAACTTAAAATATTAAAGCATCGTAAAACAATTTTTTTTAAAAATAGTTTTTGCGGTCTGTATTCTTTTCCCGACATGCACTAGTGCTTTGTAGGAAAGGTGATGCACCAAACAACTATTTTTTTTTTAATTTATAATTATGGTACTTAGGCATTTATGCTCTAATTTTTTATAGTGGTGCGTTGTGTAAGCATTTAACACACCAGTGTGTACGTTTACTAACGCACCGCACAAAATAATATATATGTTTTATGTGGTGTGTCTTCTAAGGTAATGCATTGGTGCATTAATTCTAATTAGATGCACAACCAAAAATTAGCTATATTATTTTATGCGGTGTGTCAATAAATGTATGCCCCGGTGCATTAATGTTTACAAATGCACCTCCATAAAAAACTTGACATTGTTTTTCAGTGCACCTTGTAAATTTTCAAGGTGCATCAACCACGGTGCGAACCAAATGACTCGAAAACACAACACATAATTATTTTTTTTAAATACTGGAAATTTATCTAAATTTTGAATTTTAATCCGCTAAGAGTTTAAGTTACAAAGAAACAAAGATATTGTCTAGATATTTTCTTGTCGAGGAGGCATGGTTGGCACATAGTCTAAAAAACCAAATTTTCCCGTCATTTGGAAAAATTTGAAAGCAACACATTGAGCAATAGACAGAAGGAAGGAAAGAAAGAGAAGCTTCAGAGTAGCAAAATTTGCACCGATGCTTGAGAACTCTACAACATTGAAGATAGTAAAAATGAATTTTTATCGCTCGTATTGTTTTTATTGAAACCTTTTACGATGCACTCAATTTTTATATGCACCAGTGCGTATGTATTTACCTAGCGCACTATGGTATATATTTTTTAAGAATAACCTTGCCATGATCTGTTATTTTTTAGAGCAACTTGGAGCACCGGTACCTCTGTATTAAAGAGTGCAACATAACATGTGTGTGTGTGTGTGTGTTAAATAATCCTACCACAATGCGCCATTTGTTAAAACATTGGTGCGTCTGTATTTAGATAGCACACCGTATTATATTTTTTGAAATATCCCAACCACGATGCGCCAATTTGTTAGAGCAGTAGTGTGTTAGTATTTAAGGAGTGTACCAGAGTATAATTTTTTGAAATAACCCTTCTATAGTGTGCCATGTGTTGTATCATCAGTGCCTCTGTATTTAAGTAGTGCATTGGATTTTATATATAATAGCGCTACAATGGTGCAGTACCATGTGTTAGAGAATCGGTGCGTCATTGTTATAAATGCACCGATGCACTCTGTAGTTTTGGTCTATTTTTGTAGGGGCTTCCACAAAAACCTCCACTAGATGGTATTTTCCTTATAGTGTATACAACATGATGTTTCCATAAATAAGGTTGGCCCAAAAGAACATTACAAACTTCAATGGGGGTGACTTCACACAATACCTCATCTTTGAAGGGCTTAATGTCGTAGGCCAAGCGAAATTGTTGACTGACGCATATATCATTCTCTTGGTGGAGCCATCTGATGGTGTACGGTTGTGTGTGTGGTTTTTTTGATAGAGCCAACCACTTAACGACCTCTAATGAGCACCCACATCTGTGAATGAAAGAGGCACTCACCTTCCTCTCGTTCATCAAGTTCATTGGGATGGACCTTGGTGGTGGTAGAAACAGTGGAATTGGGTTGAGCATCAATGATTCATCTCCATTTTTCTGGTTCTAACTCAGAGTTGGAGCCTGCATCTAATTCAGAGTATTTCACCTCATCCACCAATGACTACTTTGAGCGGAATTCAGTGGTATTATGCCAGGGGCTCTAATGGAACTCACATCATTTCCCAGTGTCTTTCTTTGTCTTCCCATTTTCCTTCTTTGTTTATGGTTTAGACTGGTTGTCCTGAAGCTGTCCATCCTTTCTCTTCCCTTTTTTCTATGGGTTGGGGCCGTCTTTTCCCCGATTCTATTGTGAGGGGTTTGTAGACCTAAACTATTGTGTCTTCTTTTTCAGATTCTGCTCAATTTTGGTAGCATATCAATAGACCACACCCAAGGATGAGATATCCACAAAATCCAATTCTTTTTAGATGTATCTTTTCATACCATCGTGATACTTGAGCACCAAATGTCACTTAGAGTCTTTGACATCCAGCTTGGTGTGAAAGGTATGCCAGACATTGGTGAAATCTGACACTATTTGGTCCCTTTCTTATTGTAGTGTGGTCCATATTGTATATAAGTTGTCATAACTTCCAATGTGGTAGTATTGTTCCTTAATAACATCCCTAAAAGAACCCAAAGTAGGTGCGACTACAAATAATGTAGATCCCTATGTTTCCTTTTTCTCATAGAAATTCTCCCACCAATCATTGACATGGGGGACAACCTTAAGGAGAGAAAATGTAATATTTTATCTATCAAAAAAGTTATGGACAAAAGAATACCATTCTAAAAGTTTTAACCATTTGTCTACAATATCCACATCTATTTGACCTTCAAATATAGAAATATCAAAATTGATCTATCCCTTGAAGGGGGCGGTGTCTGTTGGGTTGTTATATTATTTGCAATGAAATTCTAGTCGAGGTGGATCGACTGACTGTCGAGGGTCGATGTAGATTGACAACAAGTCGAAGGTCGAGGTTATTCGACCAGGTAAATTCGAAATCAAAGGTCGAGGCAGTTCGACATGGTAAAGGAATCAAAATAAAGTCTAATAGGTCAACCAAAAAGAGGTCGACATGCGAGCATGTGGTGACCGACTGAATAACAAATGAAGGTCGGATGGTAATCTGACTTGGAGTCGACTATAACAGAATCCTGATATTTGTGGGATTTGTAGCCAATAATCTACATGGATCCGTAACCATTTTGGGTGCCATATATTTAGGGTTTTTCCTGTTGTAAATCCTATAAAGAGGTGTGTTTTAAGGATGTAAAGGATAATATTGAATATTTAGATGATGAATGGATAATATCTAAGAGTCTATAAATTAGAGGTCGTTGGTCATGCATATGTAAGCCATATTGGATACAGGGTTGTTCTTGCATAAGCAAGAGGGTATGATGTCAATTGTATCTTAGGTGTGGACCAAGGTTAGACATGTAACCTTTTATTTATATTGAATAAGACAACAAGAGATGTGTTAGAGCATAACGCTCAAGGAATATTGGTTTTCCTAGTTTTGGTTTCCAGGGTAAAATCTCTGTGTATTATGTTATTTCTTTTTCATTTACATTTTTGATTAAATTCTTCTTCTCTTGTGCTAGGTTTAGTTTGGAAGTGTATCTCATTTCTTGACAAGTGGTATAAGAGTTGTGTTATTCTTTGATGTCTATATCATATCTTGATTTACCAATCTAGAATCTAAGAGTTAAACCCTAGGTACAATAAGAGATGTAATTCATAAATTATGTTAAAGATCATGGCAAAGAATGGCGAGTAGTTCAAGAATAGATATAGAAAAATTCAATGGCCATAATTTTGAGATTTAGAGGGTTAAAATGGAAGATCTTGTAGATCGAGAACAATGGACAATGGTCTCTCCAGGTACCCATCGGACAGGCATGTTGATGGAAGAATGGGAGAAACTCGAAAGAAGAGAAAGAAGTACAATTTGGATTTGTCTTGTAGATTTGGTCCTACTAAATGTCTCTGGTGAATATTCAGCCAAGAAAATGTGGGACAAGTTTGAAAGCTTATACCAGTCGAAATATCTAGTAAATAAGTTGTTTCTCAAAAATAAATTGTATCTTCTGAGAATGAGTGATGGCAGTTCGGTGAATGAGAATTTGAATTCGTTTAATATCATTTTAATCTAGTTATCACCTATGGATATTAAAATCACTGAGGAGGAAAAGAGTATAATCCTATTATGTTCTTTGCAGACTCTTGGGATAACTTAGTCATTTCTATAGGGAGTAATACAACCACAGTAGCACTAGAAGACATGGTTTCTTCTCTCCTGTCAGAAGAAATGAGAAGAAAAAACATGGAAGGGTAGACCAAAGATTCTTTAGTGGTTAGAGGTTAACCAGTTGAAAGAGATAAAGGAAAATTCTCCTCTAGAATGTCTAAGTCAAAGGGTAGATCTAAATCCATGGTTCAGTCGACAAGAATATGATGGAAATGTGGTAAAGTTGGGAATTACAAAAATGACTATAAGTTGAGGGAAATGGAAGTCAGTACGGGATCCAACGAGAAGAAGTCGACTGAGAGAAAGACGACCCTGAATAATGGAGGTGATGTGTACATGGCATCGACCAATACACAGTCGAATCAAGGTGTTTGGTTGATTGACTCAAGAGCATCCCATCATATGAAACCACATAGAGAATGGTTTTATGAGTATGAACGATATGATGGAGTTGATGTGTTCTTGGGGCATGACAAAAAAAATTATTGGACGAGGAAGAGTTCGATTGATACTATGGGGTGGGAGGAAAAGAACTCTTCTAGGTGTGATACACATTTTGGGTTTGTAAAGAAACCTAAAATTTGTCAGTAAGATGAGTGATGATGGAGTGCACACTATGTTTCAGAAGGATTCATGCAATATGGTCAGAGGTGTGATGGTATTAATGAAAGGAGTTTGGATTGGAACCCTATACAATTTGTTAGGGAATGTCAACTTGACTCGATGCAACAACATCGGTGCTCCTGAAGTCAACTCAAATTTGACTCAACTTGACCCAAATCAGGTTGATTCGGTACAAACCGACTCGACAAGACATGATAAAGTTGACCCAACCATGATATGGCACAAGAGGATGGGTCACATAGGATAAAAAGTACTTCGATCTATGCACAAAAAAGGTATGGTCGAAGGTTTTCCTGAATGTGGTTTAGAGCTCAGTACAGGATGGAATTCAATACAGGATCCAGGTCCCGTATTGAATTTCATCCTGTACTGAACTCTAAACCACATTTAGGAAAACCTTCAACCATACCTTTGTTGTGCATAGCTCGAAGTCCTTTTTCTCCAATGTGTTGCATCCTCTCATTCCATAGCATTGTTGGGTCAACTTTATCATGTCTTATCAAGTCAGTTTGTATCGAGTCATCTTGAGTCGAGTCATGTTGAGCTGAAGTCAAGTCAACTTTAAGAGAAACAATGTTGTTCCGTCCATTCCAATCAACATCCCCTAACAACTCTTATAGGTTTCCAATCTGAAATCCTTTCATTAATACCATTGCACCTCTAACCATCTTGCACGAATCCTTATGAAACAGAGTGTGCACTCCATCATCACTCATCTTTTTGAAATATATCAGGTTTCTTTCCAATCTCAAAATGTCTCGCACACCCAAAAGGGTTATTTTCCTCCAATCCTATAGTATCATTCGATCTCTTCCTCGTACAAGAATTTTGGTTGTCAAGTCATCTCCCAAGAACACATCACCTCCATCATATCGTTCGTACTCACATAACCATTCTCTATGTGGTGTCATATGATAGGATTCTCCTAAGTCGATCAACCAAAAACCTTGATCTAATTGTGTACTGGTCGTTTCTAGGTTCACATCACCTCCCTTTTCTGGGGACGTATTTCTCTCAGTCGATTGCTTCTCATCAGATTTCATACTGACTTCCATCTCCCTAGACTTACATTCCTTTTTGTATTTCCCATATTTACCGCATTTCTAGCATACTCTTGTCAACTGAATCTGGGATTTAGATCTACCCTTCGACTTATACTTTCTACCAGAGAATTTTCCTTTATCTCTTTCAACCAATTGACCTCTCACCACTAAAGCATCTTTGGTCGATCCTTCCATGTTATTTCTTCTCATTTATTCTTACAGTAGAGAAGAAACCACTTCTTCTAGCTCTAGTGTGGTTGTATGAGCCCTATATCCATGACTAAGATATCCCAAGAGTTTGGAAAATAACATAATAGGCTTATACACTTCTTAGTGATTTTAATATCCACAAACTATAACTGGATTTAAATGGTATTAAACACAATTAAATGCTCAGTCACTGAAATATCATCACTCATTCTCCTGAGAAAGAACTTATTTACCAGAGATTTCACCTGGTATAAGCTTCCCAACTTGTCTCATAGTTTCTTGGTCGAATCTTCACCAGATACATTCAGCAGTACCGAATCTGCAAGACAAAGAGGAATCGTACTTCTTGATATTCTTTTGAGTTTCTCCCATTCTTCCAACGACATGCCTCTCAGCTGGGTACTTGGAAAAACTGTTGTCCATTTTTCTCGATCTATAAGAAGATATTCCATTTTAAGCGTCCAAAGCTCAAAATTTCGGCCATTGAAATTTTATATCTCTATTATTGAATTGCATTCCACTCTTTACCGTTATATTTAACACAATTTATGACTTACAACTCTTACTGTACCTAGGGTTTATCTCTCAAATTCAATATTGGTAAATCAAGATCTGATACACATTTCAAAGAATAATACATCTCTAACACCACTTGTTAGGAAATGAGATACACTTTGTTAAGCCCTAATATTGTCTCATTACCCCTTAATTGGGGCATATTATATTAGTAATGTTATTTTATTTATGTCAGCTTTAGTCCATTAGTTGTAATTATACCTCCTAGTATCCTATATATACCAAGGAGACATTTTCATTTTGAATCATCTTGTACTTGAAAATTTAAGTGGGGTAAAAGGAGGTTGCCCCCTCGAAGAGGCTTATTATCTAAAATTATCTCTTTTTCAAGGCGTTGAGTGCTTTTTCTGAGTTTTTTCTATGCTATATTGGTATTTGGTTCTTAACATATGGTATCAGAGCTCAATGTCTTGGGGTTTCGCTGCTACCTCTGAGACACCTTGGAATTTTTGCTATAACTTTTTTTCTACAATGTTTCAAAAGAAACTTCTTGGAGGATATTTATTAGACGGATCAAGGTACGTTGGGTTCAAAATTCATCTCTTGAAGCTTTATACTTTCAGAGATACATCCTGTACAAGATAGTGTTCTGGAATCATCCTGAAATGAGTCATTGCGGCATTTTCGCTATAAAAACGTTTTCGTAACGTTTCAGACCCTAAAATTTGGATGCTATTTAAAAAAATTAGTAAGGTATCTGTGATAAAATTTTCAGCTTCTGGGTCATCTTAAATTTGTAGATACACCCTATGTAAGATAGGGTATCTGACTAGTCATATTGACTAGTCTCAAGAAGGTGTTCGAGGTAAAACAATCATAACTTCTTCCTAGAGTATCCAAATTGAGTGGGACTAGTTTCATTGGATTGTGGACAGTCTGTAGTATTTTTGGTATGAGTTTCATAATTTTATATCAATTATTTTGTGCGAGGCATGCTATACAAGTGACATCTCCTGGAAAGGACAAAAATTGGCAAGTTGTGGGGAAGTTACTGTAAATTCCACTTGGCACATCCAATTTTGATCAGACCTATTGAATTGCAGAGAAGAAATATCAGAGAACTAAATCAAAGAAAGTTTCATACCCAGAAGGGCTAAAACATGGGAGATACAACAGAAGAAATATTGTCTAGCAGAACCACCTCAAAATCAAGGTTCAAAAGTGATACTTGGCCAACATGCCACTAAAAAAGGGAACTTCTACACCAACTAAGCCTCCAGAAAATCCTACTTGGACTCTTGATGAAGGTGAAGAAATGTGTAGGGACATAAATGAA